>CM053792.1:793762445-793924945 GCA_028749045.1 Cupressus sempervirens
TAAAGTTATCATGTTTTATTTTCATTATTTTACCTAGTGGTAATGTTTATGTCTTATACTTCAATTTTATATTTAAAATTTAAATTGAGCCTATAGTTTATATTTCTAATATTAATTGAGCCCATGATTTATGTCTTTTCTTATAGTTTACATATCTTATGTTTTATACACTAAATTTGTTAAAATAAATAAATTTTATAATAAATACAAAGAAAACCTAAATATTGATATTTAATGAATAATTTTTTAAAATAACAATAAAATAGACCTTATTTTAAAAAAAAAATTAGAAAAAAAAATTAAATAATAGATAACAAGTATTATACTTGAATAGAGAAAAACATCAGCTAGTGGTTGGTAGGGCTCTCAAAATTGGGCTCCCATCTATTATAAATTGCTATCCTAGAATAGAAGTAGTGAAAATGACCCAAAAAGGCTCACTCATTTATTTATAAGATTTTGCAAATTGGGTGCCCAATTTTTAACAAATTAGGTTCCTAATTTTATTAAAATCAAACACCCAATTAGCTTTGGTAGGTTAATACATACTAAAAAATTGGGTGGTAGATTTTAAAAAATTGATCAAGCTACTACAAATAATTGAGCACTTGGTTCTCAAAAAATAGGCACCCAATTTAGAAGAAGTCTCAATCTACAAAAATGGACTTTCACACAATTGAGACCTATCTTCTTGCTCTTACCCAAATGTGATTGTATTTTTTTCTATTTTCAATTTGGTAAATGTAGTTCTCTAAAAGGGATCCATACTATATGAGCATAAATTAGCCCAATCATTCAAGTTACAAAGTTAATCACTAATTTGACCTTTCCTACTCAAATTAAACCACTAGAATAGAAGAGTTGAATTAGCATTAGAGATTTGAGTGGATAGTTTTAGACTTGGTAACACTAAAATATCAAGAGAACCCAAAAGGGTATCCACAATGGAAGTTTTTTTATAAGTTTGTTTAGAAATTTTTTTAAAAAGAAGCCAAAATCTTGATCATGAGTTCTAACTATGATCTACTAGGGTTTGTACACCTAAAAGTAAATCTTGAAATTAATAGAAAAATAACTCCAACCCAAAAAAAATAGAGAGTTCAATGATTGTAATTGTTGATTTAGAAGCCCTAGGCTCTTGCAAAGTGATTATAAAAGGGATAGGAAGTTCGTAGATGGCCTTAGTCTTTTAAGCTCAATAAAGAACAATGTGCAAATCAAATTAATAGTTGATCTCTAAGCAAGTAGGGGGAAACCGACTTGAATCCTCCAATGGGTGTAGGATTTGTGGATAGTCAAAAGTCTTAAAAGTTGATAAAAGTATCCTAGAGAAGATTTGAAAGTAGCTCATTGAAGTGCCTCCATATCACTTTCTAGTTGGTAAACTAAAACAACAAATTTTGTTTGTCTTCCCCACATTTGAGGATGACACAAATGGTGAGAAAGGTAAGGGGGTTAAAGTTCTAGATACAAATCATATGGCTAGATAAAATCCTTCTAGCATTTTTGGGAAAAATTATGTCCCCTCCTTCCCCTTTTTATGAAAGCCATGGTACTAGAAGTGCAAATAACACAATTGAGAAGGAGAAAGGAAAGAAATTGGCAACAAAGGACCTTCCTCTCAATTGAAGAAGAAAATTCCTTAGTCCTAGCCTACTCTAAGAAGCTCTATCTCATCTCACTGTGATTTCAAAGGAGATCATATACGTGGATCTGAAGTGTAGCCTAACTGTCACCATGTAAGACTGATTCATGAAAATTTAACTAATAGTATACATATAGTAAAAATAATTTTTCTTTTTCATATTTTAAAATGGGTGTTCCATGAGATTAGTGAGATTCAGATCAAATGAAGAGCTATGACTAGAAAAATCAAGGTGATGGTAGAAAGTGTTGACACTAATAGTCAAGAATCTTCCATTAAGAACTTTTTTGGATGTACTTTGATTAGTCCTTTTCATAATTTGGTTTAGTTGGTTGTTATCATTGAAAATTATTTTTGTAATATAAAGTATACATATTAGAGGGACATAAAGTAGTCCAGTCCTTGATGCTATAGAGGTCATCACTAATTTGGCCTTTCCTTCTCAACTTAAGCCACTAGAAGAGAAGATACTCAATTCAAGGGTTACAAATAGGATAAGGCATGAGACTTACATAGATAACATTATAAAGTGAAATAATATCCTTGAATCTAAGATTATTTCTATCTCAAAAAGTGATTTCATATATTTTTCTATTGAACTTGAACTCTCGTCACTGCATGTGGTTGGAAAACCTAGGAAAAATGTGCCAATGGTGTGGCCAACAGTTGCCATGTAAGCTAAACTTGGGCATAGTATGGAAAATTTCTTAAACTTGCATAAACTGATTTTTTTTTTTGGTTATTGGCATATTTCATAGGTTTTAAGATATAATTTTTCACTAGTAGAGTCCAAATGTGTAAGACAAACACAAAATTTAATAGTAAGAAAAAGGTTAACTTGACAACTTTTACATTTTGAAATATTATCATGTAACATTTGAAAAAGAACACGTGTTCCAGCCAATATAAGTTATGGTTCAACACACATTTTTGAAATGAGATGGAGGACATATTTGAGGCCTTTCATGCCATTGTACATGTGTTGGGTGAAGTTTAGAAGTTAGAAGAACATTAATGCAATCATTTTTTTGGGTAAACTAATCATAATCTCATTGATATTTTTACACTTCATGCCAAATGAATTGAACATTAAAAATTTTCATTATAGATATCGATGGTAATATATTTCCTTGCTTATCTATGCTTTGGTATTGAATCTTATTAATATTTTCTTCTGTAAATCAAATTCCAAGCTTTGGTTCCTATTCAACAGACTGGACAAAGTTTGGTCCAACAAATAGACTATACTTGGAAACCCCATAGTAGAAATTTCATGACCCATGGAAGTATAAAAGAAGATTATGTTTCCATTCTTCTCTCTTTTGTTGGATGTAAATGTTAGAAAAAATAGTCCACCAAGATAATTGGGAGAGGGCGGTGTGTGAATCAGTTATCTAATAATTAAAATAATTATCAAAGTTAAATAATATTATCCATTTAACAAAAGTTAAAAACAACCATAACAAGATGCACATAGACATTTACACTAGATATGTTAACTAGGGAAACCCTTGATTAGAGGGAAACTCATAGTGGATACAATGCCCACAAGATGATCTACTAATATAAACATTCCCTATTAAAGGATGGATCTTGTTAGGAGTCTATTACAATATTTAGTACATGTGAGTCCCTATTAGGAGACTTTGAATCCTTGTTAGAAGATTCCAACCCTATTAGGAGCTGTCCCAACCCTATTAGGAGTTATAGAAGATAGAAGGACCCATTATCGAAATAGTTTCTAGGGTAAGATCACCGAACTAATTGTTCAATTGATTTCTCAACTATTCCTCATAGAATAATTGTATGTATTGTACTATAAATTCTTTCCTCTATCCTATCAATTGGACCAATCATTGTCATACCTTGTACACTAGGTCATGAAGCTTGAATCTAAGTATCAAACTTTGGATCACACAATAAAACCTTGACAATGATAGTTCCTTCACCTTTAGTCTTCTCTTCTTAACTTTGCATTGCACTTTTTGTGATGCTCAAAATCTCCTAATCCATTCCATACATACATCAACATTATAAAGGAAAATTTCCTTCCTTTATATCTAATCCATAAAAAAATTCCTTGAGTTAGCTATTACACCTTCTAAATTAGTTATTATAGGACCACATTAAGAACATGTTACACTTAGCTATAACCTTAATGTTCTACCTTACAACTTGAATATATTTCTATAAAAATAACATTGTAATGAGTGACCTTAGCTACATCATGGCTAACATGTCTTATTCACATCTTTAACTTTAGCTTCTCAGAATAACAAATCTACTAAGAGATATAACAAGTTTACTAGAACATTTGTCTATAAACTCTATCTCAAAATAGTCTTCACCAAAAGTTTCATAACTTCTTCCAGACTTAATATCTTATGCTTCCAAGGTTAGCTACATATACTAGACACTTAGTAGTATCCTCCTTTAACCTCTCTTAGTGAAAATGCTCAACTATCTATCTATACCAACTTGGTCTTTCCCTTTTTCTTCTATTAGATACCATAAAAAACTACTATGTTGACATAAATGACAAAGACAGTCATAAATGTAACATATTATCATGATAATGATCTAATCATGTTTATACAATACTCCCCCATGGGAATATCATCATAATTCATGCTTCCAAAAATGTCCCCCTTTGGCATTCATCGCATCATACATGAAAAACATCTAGTTCCAAGAATACCAACAACAAAATATTGTTAACCTTTCTTTTCAAATCCTCTTGATCAATCATTCATCCATTCTATAATTTTCCTATTGTACTTCTTCCTAACTAATTTTATGAACATGTTGTACTTGTTTTCCATGCTATTCAAACTATTTTCCCATGTTTTACTTGATTTTCATGCAACTTCTATGTCATTGGCATCAATGTCAAAGGTTTCAACAACTATCAAACTATGCAACAACTATTTTTGACTAGCTCAAGTGTACAAACACAATATTCAATACAAAATCCAAGAAGAGCCATAGATGACTCTATCCATCATAGATACTCCCCCATATAGGAAGCATTACATAGCATTTAGTCCAAACAAATAATAGTGCTCTGTTACAGTGGACTAAAGCACTCTTGCATCATCTACTCTGATATAGGAAGGGGCATAACCCCTAGCATACCTCAAAAATACTAAAAATTCTCTTTGGGAAGAGGCTTAGTGAAGATATCTACAATCTTCTCTTTAATTCTCACATACTCCAACCTAATTTCATTTTCTGTAACTTTCTCTCTCAACATGTGATACTTGATAGAAATATACTTAGTCTTAGAATGCAATGTTGGATTCTTAGACATATTTACCGTGCTTATGTTGTCACAATGTATAACAACAGGCTCACTAAATTATATCCTTATATCTTTCAGCATCTACATCATCCATAAACAACTTGATTACAATTGTTTGTTGCTGCAACATATTCTTCTTCTACTATACTTTATAAGGTACAATCTTGCTTCTTTCTAAGACAAGAAACCAATCTTCCTCCGAGAAAGAAGGCTCAAACTCTAGTGCTCTTTCTATCATCCATACTACCTACCCATTTAGCATTAGTATAAGCATATAGGGTAAAATCATTAGATCTAACATACTACAATCCAAAATTTGGTGTTCCTTTTAGATATCTAAATATCCTTTTGACTGATGCATAATGTACTTCTCTAGGATATTCTTGGAATCTTGCAATAATTCTAACTACATTTGCTATGTCTAGCCTTGTGTGAGTCAGATGTTGCAATCCTCTGATCATATATTTGTTCTTCTTCTACTGAATAGTAGGTGTATCATCTTTTGTAGATAACTTGTGTCCAGTTACCATAGGTGTTCCAATGGGTTTATATCTTTCCAAACCAAACCTTTTCAGTAAATCTTTCAAATACTTAGCTTGTGAAATAAAGATTCCTTCCTTGTCCTACAAAATTTGTAATCCTAGAAAATATTTAATTTCTCCTATCATGCTCATTTCAAATTCCTCCTTCATTTATTCTTTGCTATATCCAAGCTTTGTCAAATGTTTTTCCAACCTTGCATACCAAGTTCTGGGTGCTTTTTAAAAGCCATACAATGCTTTCTTCAGTCTGCATACTATGTCCTTGTCATTTTTCAAAGGAAAACCTTTAAGCAGCTCTATGTATACTTCTTCTTCAAGTTCTCCATTCAAAAATTCTAACTTGACATCCATCTGATACACTTCAAGTTTATTATATGCTACATATGCTAAGAATAACTTTACTGCTTTTATTCTTGCCACATGAGCATATGTCTCATCTTAGTCTATTTATTCTTTCTATGAGTAACCTTTACATACCAATCTTTCTTTGTTCTTTACAACTTCATCTTGTTCATTGATCTTGTTCCTGAATACCCATTTAGTTTCTATCAAATTCTTGTCTGCTAGTCTAGGGACCAATTCCCATGTCTCATTCTTTACCATCTAATCCAATTCCTCTTTCATTGATTGCTTCCAATGGTTATATTTACATGGTTCATCGACATTCTTAGGTTCAACTTGAGATATCAAATACAATTCTTCATTGATTTTACTTCTTGTCATCAAACCTTTATCTCTGCTTCTGATTATCTTCTTGAGTGGATGATTCTTTTTCATATTCTTAACCAAAGTAGGAGTTTTTATCTCAACTGTTGGCTCTATTAAAGGTTTTGAGCTTTTTTCCTTCCTTGTCTCACCTTCATTCTACAAATCATTGTTAGTCTCAAGGTATACTTCATCATACCTCTGTTTAGTACCAATATCATCATTTGAATTGTAATCAACTAGTCTTTCTTTTATCTTAAATTTCTCATCAACTCTCACATTCACACTTTTCTAATAGTCTTAGTTCTTTGATTATAACATCTAGGTTCTTTTATTTTCAATGAATAACCAAGAAACATACCTTCATCACTTCTAGCATCAAACTTACCAATATTGTCATCTCTTTTTATATAACACTTACTACCAAAAATTATGAAACACTTAACTATAGGTGAGTGAAGAAACCACAATTCATAAGGGCTTTTGTGTCTTTCCTAACTTGTATCTTGTTCATAGTATAGACTATTGTATTCACAACTTCTCTCCAAAACATCTTGGATGCATCATTCATATCTAACATAGCTCTTGTTGCTTCTATTACTAAAATGTTTGTTCTTTCCACTATAGCATTTTGTTCAGGGGTTCTCAAAGTTGAAACCTATCTTTTGATTCCATTAATTTCACAAAATATGTTAAAACTCATTTTAAGTAAACTCTCCTCATCTATCTCATCTTAAAAATTTAATCTTCATGCCTAATTCATTCTCAACTCTATTCTTGAATATCTTGAACTTATCAAATGCCTCATATTTTTCTTTTGCAAATGCAACCCAAATCATTCTAGAAAATTCATCAACTAAAATCATGGAATACCTTTGACCATAGAATCCTTTAGTCTTTGTAGGACTATTGAGATGTATATGTACAATTTCCAATTTTGTTGTAGTTGTAAACTTCTTGCTAGGAAAAGAAGTTATGTTATGCTTTGCCAAAATACACTCCTTGCAAATTGTGTTAGTAGGCTTTACATTCCTAGGAAAATATCTAACTATAAACATACTACTAGTCTTCACAAAATTGTCAAAGTTTATATGACAAAATATCGTATGCCATAACCAACTATCATATACCTTTGCAACCAAACATGCCATTTCAGTAGGATTTGACTAAAATACATTACCTCTAGATCTAATTCCTATTCCAATTACCTTTCCATCTTTTTCTCTTATCATGCATGTCTTCTTTGTGACTTGCAATTGATAACCTATATCTACTAATTTTCCAACACTCAAAAGATTGTGCTTCAAACCATCAACAAATTATACATCCCCAGTGTTAGTATTACCATCAAGAGTTATAGATCCAATACCTTTAACTTGGCATTCTACATTGTTTTTCAACTCTAACAATGCCTCCATCTTGACTTTTGAAGTCATCAAACTTGTTCATATCACCAGTCATATGATGTGAAGAACCACTATCAATTATCCAATCAAATTTCTTTTCAACTTGTGATACCAAAGCCATTTTCTTTAGACTTTCTTCTTTAATAGCTACAAATACAATTTCCTCATCACTAGCTCTTATTGCTTATTCATCAAAATCATCTTCTTCATTCACATATAACATTCTCTATCTCTTCTAGGTTTCAAATTTCCTCTATACTTTTTCTCCCTTTTAGGGCACTTACATGTATAATGACCAAATTCATTACAAACCCAACATTTAAAGGTTTTCTTACCATCTTTTTCTCTTCTTAGAAGAAGGGATGCTCCTTCTTCAATCTTTCTATCCTCATTAGATCTACTACTACTAGCAAAGTCTCCTCCAGCACTTGTGCTCCTTGATAAACTAGGACAAATATTCAAGGAAATAAAAGTTGTTTCTATTCTGGTCTATTCTCCAAACTATATAAGTGCATTTTAAATGCTTCAAGTCTCCCAAGCAATGTTTCCTTTTTGAAATCTTTGGTACAAGAGATCAAAAACTATATCATTTGAACTACTAACTTAAATGGTGGTGTTAAGCTCTTAATATCTTCCATATCACCTCATCATCTATCATGTCCTATTTCTATCATGCCCAAACTTCTAGGGAAAAACACAACTACAAATTTTATTTTTTTTGAAGATACTTTGGCATATTCCCTAATTATTATATTGGTTAATACTAAATGCTATGCTTCCAAGGAAATCTGAATTAGCACCTAACATTTATTGAAAACCTAAGAGGTAGATGATGATGAAGACATTCCTTCAAATTTCATATCCTACCCTTAGAACAGATGTTAATCTCTTTGTATATGAAAGTGAACAGGTTTTATGTTTGCTCAAGATGTTTTGTTTTCCTCTGGTCGTCATGTAATATATGCATTGATAATTATAATTCATTATGTTCTAATTTCCAATTCTTCTTAGTTCTATCTTGCCGAAGGTTCTTACCATTCTAAATCAAATGTTCAATAGCTTGAGAAAATATGGAAGTTTCAAACAAACATCATCCATTACTTTTCTAATTTGCTCCTTTGTCTTACTATATGATTCTATTATAATAAGGTGAATATTTATTCTAACAATTTTATCCTACCAACAAGCTTTATCCCTATATCTAATTTCATTCCTCTTCACCATGCTCCATTTCTCAATACAAGAATTAATGACTTTTAATATGATTCCATAGCTTGAATATTCTTTAATATCTTAACATGATTTATAAAAAGAACAACTTAGTTCAAATCCTTAAATGCATAATTTACCATCTTCATCCAGATTCTTCTAACAACAACCTACATATCTTTTTTCTTCAATTTCACACCCATTTATCATAATCAAAATAAAATATAATAAATAAAATTAAAAATATACATATAAACCTAACCATAATTTCCTGCCTAAACATCCTAACATAAATTTCCCCTATACATTTCCCTTAATGGTTGCCACTGCTAATATTGTAATTCTAAATCCTATTAAAATATTATCCCCAAATATTATAGCAACATAGAAATTAACCAATCCCAACGACCAACTACCTATTACCATATTTCTTCATTTCCCAATTCTAGCACCTAGATTTCCATTTTCCAAGACACCTACTAGCCAACTACCACCTACTCCTAACCCATTCATGTAAATATTTATCACACCTATCAAATAGTCCTTTTTAAATTAACCTTTGAAACCCACATGCAACAGCTGTCTAGGATCTAAGCCACATGACCCAACTTTTCTATTTTCAAGAAGGTGAGTTTTCTTTCCATCTATCTCTCTTTAGTTGCCAAGTTTGGAAAAGTGGATCCTCATTGGTCCCAAGGTACACCAACTCTGACATGTACCTTTTCTTACCAAATACCCTATCTCCCTCTACAAAATCTAGTTGTGTGGGAGTCAAGACAATAAGTTTTGCAAGTTAATTTCACTTTACTAGTGCCTAGGAAAGAGGAGTGACCAATGACAAGTCAGGGTCCCATTATAATAGTTTTATTTGCATATGACCAATGGTCTGATAAGGCTAGGCCACCTAGTCGGGGCCACAAGCATTCCCAACACTTTTCCCATGATGTAGATGGTACTTGCCTAGCTTAATGGTTGACCACAATGTAAAATTTTCTAGTATATTTTTACTTAAATTTTATTGGTTGCTTGGAAAAAATTGATTCTAATCTTAGACTTGATATTTCCTTCTTCTTTCTTCATTCATTTCTTTTACCCATTTTCCTATTCCATCATGGATCTTCATGAACTTTTTGGGAGAATCCAAGGGATATTCTCTGGATAAAAACAATAGACTATAATAGGGAGAAGACTTAATTGTCTTCTCCATAAAAAATACAAAGAGTGTTTTATGCACATATAGCCTATTTATTTGTGAAGTCCTATACAATGATTTCTACCCATTCCTACTGAAAAATTATGCTTGTGACATGAGATTGTTTTAGGTATCAAATCCAATGTAAATCTTAATATACTCATTTTCTCATCTTCTTATAAGTTCTATGGAAGTGTAAAAACTGATTGAGTTTAAGACTATATTAATTCTACAGAGTAAAATGTGCACCTACAACAAGTTTATATCTTAAACCTTTTATATTCTATGTCATCTATTTGTTTTTCTATTTCTATAGTCCAAGGGTATTCATGATATGTTATTGCAATGATAAATTAGGAGTTACTCATTATGCTATGTATATTCTAGTTGGATGAATTCATTCAACATTTGAACATTAAGCTCAATGCAAATATGTATACATTTCATGAAAAGATTATATATGATACTATCTGACTATTCTTATCTATGACTCATAAAGTCTAGAACCATTTGCTCAAGAACTAATAATGCAATCTGTTGAGAAGGATTAAATCTGAGTATGTATATACAACTATTATAAAATATAATTGAAATGATAATTAATTTCAATAAGGATAATATTCCTATCATTACAATTCTTCCATGATATTAAATCCTTTTGAAAAATCTACATAAACATGAAGGAGATGAAGGTCTTTAAAATAAGACATCATATCTTTCAACACCATCACATACTTCTTACAATAACTTCCAAGATACATAGAAAGGTGGTGAATCGCCATAACAGAATTACACAAATGGATAGACATTGTACAACACATAGATGTTTCATAATTCCTCTGTTGCTAGTTAAATAAGAACAACACAATACTCTTACCCAACACAAATAGAGACACATAACAAAATGGAGTTTGTATCTCCATTATCAACACAATTACAATAGTATTTTGTCCCCTTAGGTAATGAAATCTTCATGACTTCCAAGTATCCAAGAGCATCAATAAATTGCAATTTTAGAGAAAAAAAAAAAAAAAAAAGTAAACCATGAAGGCTTACCTCCCAACCTAGGCGTCATGGAGGCCATGCTCAAGCTAGGGGAAACAAGGCTCAAATAGTATACATTCAAGAAACATCACAAGACAAGAACTAACATGAATCCAACATCTTTACAACACAATCACAACCCCAACCAAGGTTTACACAATGATTCACAAATGGAATCATAAATATTGGGTGAAGGTGGGCTCTCCAAAGAGGAGAATGCCCTATCCTTATGCATTAACAAATCTTGAAATTGGAATGTCCCCAAAAAGGATTCTAAGAAACGCATGCCATCCTAGGCTATTAATATTCACATGCCTCAACAAGATTTTCCATACTTGCTCCTTTCACAAATTCTCACTTATACATCCTCATAGAACAATAGAAAGGAAAATGGCTTCCAATGGAGCCCAGACCCCATGAAAAATATCCTTTCTCCAAGAGAAGGATTTCTCAACTTCAATGTAAAGCTTAACTAACCCCTTTAGCCCAAGGCTTCTCTTCCCTCCCAAGGGTGAGTGAAGCCTTCACACCCAACACAACATTCAATCCACCACAAAAAATTCACAAAACAAGATCAAATGCAAGTAAATCCAACAAGCTCATTTACATACACAACAACTACTACATACACCACATGCAACACATAAACATTGCAAGAACACTCTTGCAATCTCCATTATTCAACTTTCAAGAGATAAGAAAATTCATGGCATGAAGCACTAACCTCATTCCAAGCTAATGGCTATGAAGTGGTGATGAAGAGCTTCCCTCCCTTGGCTCCCATGTTTTTCTCCTCCAAAACCTTATTTTTCTCTACAATTGGAGTGTGGGTGAACAACAACTAAGTTTGGTACAAGCTCCCTAAAAAAACTTCCACTTCCATCCCCACCTACCCCTCTTACACCCTTGTACCTTTCTATGAATAGGAACTTAATCAAGTGGTGGGATGAGGAAAGAAGTCATGTGACACTCTAATTTTCGAATTGGCTTGAAAATGACAAGTTTAGAGGGTCTTTGAAGTCCCCTAGACCAACTTATGGCTATATTTAGACCCCCAATCTGTACTACTACCATGTGGGTGACTTATTCTCACAAAAGTAACACTAGGGAACCACTTTTAGGCTCTCTAAAGTGCCTACCAAGTTTGAATTCGAATTCCAACAAGATGGTGAATCCTCCTAACACTCTCCAAGGTGGGTTAACTTAATTTCATAATGGGGATTGAATTTAGGCTAAGTGACTTCATGCCCAAAAACCCTATATGACATGTTATTTACACATAGACAACATAGGTGTCAAATGAGACACACATTAAAATACTTACACATCACAATGACATGTCTCTAATTACTCATGATCTTAAATTTATAACACCCATGCACAATCACATTACAAAATACAACAAGGTTTTGAATCTTCCAAAGATTCACCTTGGCTTTATCATGTTCACATAGGTTTGAACTTTGTTTCCCTGAATAATTTCAATGGTTCAACTTTCCTATACACTCAACTCAACCATTAGTAGCCAAATAAAATATTATAGAAATACATAAATATAAGTG
This sequence comes from Cupressus sempervirens, assembly GCA_028749045.1. NCBI lineage: Eukaryota > Viridiplantae > Streptophyta > Pinopsida > Cupressales > Cupressaceae > Cupressus > Cupressus sempervirens. Next base: position 793,775,052 of record CM053792.1, read on the forward strand.
TAGAATGATCCAATATCACATAATCTACATTAACATATACAATTAACTTTGATCTAATCATTTCCATAAAATATTCAAAACATTGCAATATCAAAATATGTTTATCAACATTTATCTTTCTTAACATAATGAAATTACCATTCTAACACTATTACAGTACTTGTCTATCATAACCATTTGACACTACGGTCATATCTATTACATCATTTAAACAAATAAATAGATCCAAGTATAGAGATCATTAATATGGGAACATGTAACTAGTATCTTTTTAGTCAAGTTAAATATAACAAGATTCGTAGCAATACCCCTTTATTACATTACAAGGGTGTGTGTTTTCTACGATTAATTCCTTAGATTGTTAGAAAGTTTCCATAATTATGTCACCATAATTTAAAACCAATTTCCAAATGTAACCATATGTCTTGTTTTCATTATAACCTACATTCATTGTTGTTCTCACTAGAGTGAATGTTAATTTATCTTTCCTAATTGACTTGTAGATCATACCATGATTCTCATGACTAGGTTCTCAGTTTCAACATATCAAGTCTCATTGTCATGTCTTCTTATCTTATTGACCTAATGTTATTGGATGGGGTATCAACCTTATAATAATCAAAGTCTACATCATTCACTAATAGAATCATATAAATCATTTTTGATAACAAAAATGTCAATCATGACTGAATTAACTCCTAATCATATTCCTTCCTTATGGTTTATAATAGGTTACAAGTGTAGGCCTTACATCCTCCCCCTAGCTATCGACTTCCTCTTGGAAGTCTCCTATAATCTAGGACACAATTTCCATATATAGGGTTTACCTTGATTCGACATAAGTTTTCCACTTAGGAGCCTTGCCTTAAGATCACCTCACATTCCTAATAGTTTTGCATATATTCAAGATATAGACTATAAAACATTGTCACATAGCTCATAGAGAGACAATTCTTCTTAAAATTGATTAACTCACCATTGATTTTTTTTTGTGTTACTTGTCTACGAATCTCGTCCTATGTTGTACCTTAGTTGGCATACTTACTTGATTTCCTCTATCTCGCTTGGTTATTCTTATTTTAGGGTTTTCTTTCTATGTCGGTAGCTTGTGATCTTATAGACTATGTTTTGTTTGGGTAACTATTCATTTACCAATATCATCATATTCGTCATTAGTTCTTACCAACTATCTTACTCCTTATTAGTTTTTGAGTCACTCACTCACCTTAGTAGTGACAAGGTCTATGATGATAGTCCAAGATCAACTTATCAATGAAGGGTTGATATCTTTCATAAAAACTCCAAGAATTCATTGGTTTTAGTTTAACATCAAGATCCACTTGCAAGTCCTCAATTGTAGACACTTAGTGGTTACGGTATTCTTTTGGTTACATCTTAATTGAGAAATCTAGCCATTACACTATTGGTTTGGTATACTTATTAGATATTAGTCAAAATATCATTGTGTATCCTTCAACTTTTAGCCCTAATTGTCTTATCACTTTTAGTACCTTTTCCGAAGGTCCTTAGCATGGTGTTAAATTGAGGTCTATTCATTTAAGGGTTAAGGTATTTCCATGTTTATAGGGTTGAATGTAATCATATCTTATGATCAAGGAAAGGGTGATATCCAAATTTCCTCATGATGGTTGTTAGGAATTCTCCCTAATATGATCAACTTATAAATATAATGCAACAAACTCATAGAAAAATGTCTCATAAAATAACTTACAACAAAATAAAAGCACCAATTAATCATAAGTGTAGCTATAATGGTAAATCTTTCGTTAAAAAAAGTCATGCCACAAGGCAAAGCAAACCATACCAAGAAATCATCATAGATGAACATCCCACAAAATTACCCAAAATCTGAAAAAATTGAAAACAACAACAACAACAATTCAGAAGAATTCAAAGTTCCAAATGCATCGCGGTCATACCAAGGGTCTTCCTAATGGAAAGAGGAGGAATGATTATCTTATAGTTACATTGTAAATCAATGGTATACAAAAATGATTTCCTTGTGTTTTTGGTCCTTCCTGAGAATAGGTCACAAGAGTGATCTAAACCCTTATTGCTTATGAGATTGTCAAGTCTTAGGAATTCATTCCTTAATTACTTATGTTTCCTTACTTACCTACCCATTACTATTAAGAATTGTCATATGTAGTCTAGGGCTAGGTTTTCACCCAAATTATAATGGTTACCCTTGGATAAGAGTATGATTATGATCGGTGTCACTTATAATATTTTTCTATTAGAAAGATCAATGGGGGTACCTCTTATACCTTTCTCACACCTTCTTTCAAGCATCATTAAGGTGTATCAATACTTTAAGAATGGTTCTATCATTTGATCTCATGTTAGCCTAGGATTCCATAAGGTATTGCTGATATGGTGAGAACTATTCAATCTTGTTGAGCTTTCATATCTTTCAAGCTATAGTGTAGGATAAGAAAGATAGTGATAACTAAGCAATATTTTTTCATCGAGTTGCATAGTGTTGTTGAGTAATAACAATGTTTTGAGTGAAAACTTGGCTTGACAGTTCCATTGGTCGATGTTGAAAAACCTTAATGTTTTATGGGTTACCCTAGCTGGTGAATATATATAGTCATGTTTCCCAACCTAATATGATGGTGTTGTGGGTGGTGAAGGGTCCTCTTTTGCTATGGAAGGTATATATTGTAAATCTTCAATCGATGAACTAAGTTAATCAAGTGTTATCTATTCTAGTGTGTATGGTTCTTTTTTTTATATGTGTATTGTCTCTAACTATCCCCTTATTTGTCAAGTAGGAGGCTTATCTTATCAATATCACTTCCAATGGAATCCTTCATGTGTGTTTTCTATCACCTAACTATGGAGTTTATATCAAGATAATCAAGACATAAATATTACGTCCTTTATTGTATAACATATTAGTCATTGCATCACTATACTACAAAGTTGGAGGGGGGGCAGTGTGGTGTTTCTAGTCACAATCCTATATTATATCATTCTTATCATTATTTTTTACCCTAATTAAGAGTATTACCTCTTGAAGGACCAAGGTTTATATTTCAAAGGGTCTTTGAGTTCCTATCACTGCCTAAACATCATCAAGATGAGCTACCACCAATTCAGTCTTGAACATTAGTATGGTTTTAAAAAGAAATATTGTTACATGTGCCAAGGTCTAAAATTGTTAAGTCCCACAGCTATCGAGAGGGGGTTACATAGATATCTTTTAAAATTTTGAACTTACACGAGGTTGACAGAATATCTCATTACATCTCAATCCTTAGTAGTTCTAAATAGTTACCATGTTTAATTACTATTATCCATTTAGGGTGTTTAATTCTGTTGCTACATAGTAATAATACTTATTATGAATCGATTTCCTATGAACCCTTTTTTTTTCTATTTGCAATATGATATTATGATAGCTTACAATTGTCCATTCATTAGTGGGCTCATTAGTTCTCACTGTTGTACAACCTAGCTTTAATACCAAAATGTCATGCCCAAACTTTTAGGGCAAAACACAACTACAAAATTTTTTTTTTTAGAAGATACCTTAGCATATTCCCTAATTATTATATTATTTAATATTGAATTCTATGTTTCCAAGGAAATATGAATTATCATGTAACATTTATTGAAAACCTTAGAGGTGGATGATGATGAAGATGTTCCTTCAAGTTTAATATCTTGCCCTTAGAAAAGATGTTAATATCTTTTGTATATGAATGTGAAGAGGTTTTTTTTTTGCTCTAGATGTTTTTTTTTCCTCTAGTCGTCATGTAATATATGTGTTCATACTTATAATTCGCTATGTTCTAATTTTCAATTATTCTTAGTTTTATCTTGCTGAAGGTTTTTACCATTTTAAATTACAGGTTGAATAGTTTAAGAAAATATGGATGTTTCAAATAAACATCATCCATCACTTTTCTAATTTTCTCCTTCGTCTTACTATACGATTCTATTATAATAAGGTGAATATTTATTCTAACAATTTAATACTACCAACAAGCTTTATCCCTATATCTAATTTCATTCCTCTTCACCATGTTTCATTTCTTAATACAAGATTTAATGACTTTTAATACGATTCCATAGCTTAAATATGCTTTAATATCTTAACATGATTTATTAAAAGAATGATTTAGTTCAAATCCTTAGATGCATAATTTACCATCTTCATCTAGATTCTTCTAACAAAAACCTACATATCTCTTTTTTTCCCTTTCACACCCCCTTTATTCTAATCAAAATAAAATATAATAAATAAAATATAAACCCAACAATATTAATCAAATTAAATTAAAAATATATATGTAAACCCAACCATAATTTCCTACCTAAACATCCTAACGTAAATTTCCCCTATACACTACCTTTAATGGTTGTCACTACTAACATTCTAATGCTGAATCCTATTAAAATATTATCCCCAAATATTATAGCAACATAGAAACTAACCAATCCCAACTAGCAACTACCTATTACCAAATTTCTTTATTTCCCAAATCTAGTGCCTAGATTCCCATTCTCCAAGAAACCTACAAGCCAACTACCACCTACTCCCAATCCCTTCATATAAATATTTATCATACCTAGAAAACAATGCTTCTTAAATTAACCTTACAAACCTACATGCAAAATCTCTCTGGGATCTGAGCCACGTGACCAAACTTTTCTTTTTTCAAGTTAGTGAGTTTTCTTTCCATCTATCTCTCTTTAGGCGCCAAGTTTTGAAAAGTGGATCCTCATTGGTCCTAAGGTACACCAACTCTAACATGTGTAGAACCAGAATCAGTATGCAAAGAACATTAACAAATGAAGTAAACATTCACAAACCAAAAACTAAATTCACATATATGCTTAGACTAAGAAAGAAAATAAGAAGTGCAAACCTCACAAGAGAAAACACTCCATGCTTTCTTGATTCTGTAGATGTGTCCTTTTTCTGTGGATGTATGCTCAAGATGCTCAAAAGCTGCTTCAATGGAGATGGGTAATGGCAAGTTGGTAGCTTTGTGAGCTCTCAATTTGGCATTATAAGGGTATGGTTGATGGCTTTGGTTCTCAAAATAGCATGGTAACTTTAGCTCAAAGATTGTTGATGAAATGGCTTGGGATGGGATTCAATTTATAGGCTAAGGGGTAGAGGGATGGAGGGCTTAGATGCAAGGATGGATGAAGGCTTAAGGAGGGCTAAGATGCACTCAAAGGGGAGCACATGGATTGTGCTTGTTTAGCACCAATGGGAAGGTGACACTTGTCACAAGGAGGATGAGTGTGAGAGGGTAGGGTTAAGGGTTGGTTAAAGTCATGATGAGTGGGGTTGAGTATGTAAGAGGGATGTAAGAGGAATGAGTGTGGAAGAGGGAAGAGTGTGGAAGATGGGTGTAAGAGTCATGAGTGGGCTTGTAAGAGTCTTTATGTTTTGTAAGAGCACTCATGACTTAGTGGTTGGGTTTTTTGAGGGGAGACTTTGTTTTGGATTAGGAAAGTGTTAAACTTGTTTAAGGAATGTGACAACATTAGGGGGTGGATTAGGCTTGGGTTTAGGATTAGATTAGGGATGTTAGAGATGTGCAAGTGGATGGCATTAATGAGGGTGGGTGAGTTAGTGGCTAAGCTTGGTTAGCATGGGTGGATGGGGTGGATTAGGCTAAATGCAGGATTAGAGATAGGTTAGGGGTTTTTGAATTTGAGGATTTCATTTATCAAATAGATTTATTTAATAAATGGGGATTTTTGGAATTAGATAGAAGAATAGGATTTTATTGATAAATAATAGATTATTTGATTTATCAATTAGGACTATAGATGATTAATTAAATTAATCAACTAGGGGATGACAAAGGATTAATTAAATAGAAATTTAATTAATAATGCCTTTTTAGATAACTAAAATAGGATTACTAAAATAGCGTAATCAAATTTAGGTGTCTACATTTTGCCCCTCTTTGACATAGTGTTGAGACAACACTATTTCAAAGAAGTTCGAATGAAGACGACACGAAGAAAATGTTTTAGCAACAAGGTTGCCCCAGTCTCGGATAAGAAGAGGAGAGACTAGACTTAGATGATGCCCCCTCAAGAAGGCGGCGAGGAGAGAAATGAGGCTCGATGAATTCTTGAAAAGTACAAGAAATTGAGACGAGCTGAGATGCAGGTTGGCGAAGAGGAGGGGCTGAATTAGCTCAAACTCTCACTATGGGAGAATGATAAAGGGAAATCAGAGGCACAATAGTAAAGCAAGCTTAAGACTTTCCAGGATTGGGGGGGGGAGATGGAGGAGCGGAACGCTATAAAAGGAATCCATTGAAGCTTTTTGAGGGGGGGGATACTTCAAAGAGAAGTACCACCATGTAGTTGAGCACTAGATTTGCTGTAGGACTGTTGGTTAATTGCCAAGGTTACCAAGAACATCAAGGCCTTTTCACCAACCGTCCAGAGGACTGACGAACTGACTCAAAACAAACACACAAGGATTGCCCCAGTATCACACATGAATCCCAGAGGAAGCAGCATGGAAACGACACTAGGTAACCCACAAGCAGAAAAAGAAAACAAGCAAAAGACCTGATCAAGACCTTACGCTCTAATTGCCCCATTCGCAGCATACCATGATATGGAAGATCATGGCAACCTTGAGGAGGGAACAAGGAGATTGCTTGGAAAAGATATTTCAAGACCCAAAAGGGAAGATCCCAAATCAAAATAAAGTGAAAATCCAAAAGAGAACTGTTTGCCAATGAGATGGGTAGGACGAGGTACTAACGGACCAAGATCAGACATGAGGAAAGCTATATCCTGCAAAAATCTATCAGAGAGCACCTAAGTTGATGGATCTAGATGAGTGATGCATCTGGCAAGCTGAACTAAGAAGGATAACACTTTGGTGATAGGAGATCTAGCTAAAGGATGCATCGGAATATCTAACCAAGGTGTGTGATGTGTGCAAGATGTTGACCAAGGATGAACTAACACGAAAGACGGATAGATACAATGATACTAAGCTAAAGAGGATGTATAAGCTGACAGACCAAGATATGTTACAAATGTACAAGTTTGTTCATGTTTTGGTTTTTTGTGAGATGGAAATGTTTGTGAAGGATGGGGTGTCTATAATAGTTGATAGGTGGATAGGTAGATGGTTTGTGAAAAGCTTAAGGAAAATGGGATTCTGTGTGTGCATGTGATAGGATACAAGCTAGGATACAAGATCATTTACAAGCTGGAATATGGTACAAGCTTTGGACAAGATTTGGATATATACAAGGTATGGTACAAGATTTACAAGGTATAATACAAGCTTTGGTACAAGATTTACAAGTTGTACAGGAGGTATTGACAAGCTCCATCAGATTTTGGATATTTGATTGGAACACCAAGGGAACAAGCAGGTGCTTTATGGGATGGTGGGTGGATGGATGAGGGATAGGATAGTGATAGATAATGGATTAGTCTTTAGCACACAAGGCGCCTGAATTACCAGGTTTTCACCAAGGTACCTATCCAAGGCGCTTGAATTGCCAAGTTTTCACCATTGGACGCTTATTTCTCTTTACTATTTTTTTCTTGTATTTTTCAAAAGCTGGGTATACCAATGATCTTCAAGCATAGAACTTCTTGAGATGAATGATGTTAGTGGGATCATTTAAGAGTTCTCCTTCTGGTGTAGATAATTGATAGGCTCTGGAGCCAAAGGAGGTAGTAACCACATAGGGACCAAGCGATGTAGGTTCAAACTTTCCTTTCTTTTCTCGATCTGCTTGGACTTTCATATTTTCTTTGAGGACCATGTCACCTGGCTGAAAGTGTCGTGGGAGCACCTTCTTGTTGAAATTCCTTTTGAGACAAGTTTGATAGACTGTGAGATGGTCATAGGCTTGTTGTCTCTTCTCGTCTAAGAGATCTAGCTGGGTGAGTCGAGCTACTCTGTATTCTTCATCTGAGATTTGTCCTCGCAAAGATATGCGTAGTGAGGGAAGTTCAACTTCTATAGTCGGCACCATAGACTAGGGAGTATGGAGTTGTGCCTGTGGATGTACGAAAGGAAGTTCGATAGGCCCATAGAGCCGGATTTATTTGAAGGTGCCAATCACGGCCGGAATCATTGACAACTTTCTTTAGGATTTTGAGGAGGGTTTTATTAGTTGCCTCTGCCTGGCCGTTACCTTGTGGGAAATATGGGCTAGAAAAGAGGTGATGGATGCGGAGGGAAGTGCATAATTCTTCCATGTTGAGATTTTCAAAGTTACCTCCGTGGTCAGTGAAGATGGTGGATGGGATGCCGAAGCGGCAAACAATGTGGTACAAGATGAACTTGGAGACTTGAACTCCTATAGCTGAGACTAGGGGGACTGCTTCCACCCACTTAGTGAAATAGTCTATAGCTATTATTATCCATTTATGTCCATCAGATGAGAGAGGGGTGATAGTTCCAACTAGATCAAGGCCCCAACAAGCGAAAGGCCAAGGTGGTGCAATAGGCTGTAGATCCTGTGCTGGAGCGTGCACAAGATTTGCATGCTGTTGACATGGGAGACACTTTCTGACAAAGTCACAAGAGTCTTCTTCAATGGTAGGCCAATAGTAGCCTGCTCTAAGGATTTGTCGTGCTAGGACAATACCACTCATGTGGGCACCGCAAAGTCCGGAATGTACTTCTTTTAATGCCATCGCGGCCTCATTTTCATCTAAACATCGAGAGAGAGTATCGTGATAACCCCGACGATATAGGGTATTGGCTATGATAACATAGTAGGATGATTTTCGGATGAGATTCTGGCGTTGGGTACGTGTGAGGTGAGGGGATATGATACCATCGTTAAGGTAAGCGTGAATTTCATGGTACCAAGGGGATTGGGGACCAACCAAGATACAAACACGGTTTGAATCCTCATTCGCATAGGCAGGTGTGAGGAGCTGCTCAACTAAAAACTCATACTGCGTAGCTTCTTGGGGAATTTCCAAGAGCGAGCCGATAGTGGCCATGGCATCTGCTGCCTTGTTCTGCATTCGAGGCACTTGTGTAAACTGAAGCTTTGTAAAATGCTGGGTCAGCTGATCAACTAGCTCTTTGTAGGGTAATAGCTTTTCATCTTTGGTTTGATATTCATTTAAGACTTGTTTGATAATGAGTTGGGAATCACCAAAGACTTGTAACTCAGTGATATTCCATTTTGCAGCTATCTTTAATCCTGCTACAAGAGCTTCATATTCTGCTATATTGTTGGTGCTATGGAATTGTAGCTTGAAGGCTTTTGGAATGTAATCTCCTTGAGGTGTAACTAATAATATTCCTGCCCCTGAACCATGAGAGGTGTATGAGCCATCAAAATAAAGCTTCCATGGGGGCTGTTCTTCAATTAGGCAGATATGCTCATCTGGAAATTCTACGAGCAAAGGATATGCATCTACTAGAGGTGCATCAGCTAGGTGATCTGCTATAGCTTGCCCTTTGATTGCCTTTCTGTCCACATACTGGATGTCAAACTCACTTAGTAGCATAACCCATTTGGCCAAACGGCCTGTAAGTGCTGTTCTGGAGAGCATATACTTGAGAGGGTCAATCTTGGAGACTAGTTGGATGGTATGACTTAGCATGTAGTGGTGAAGCTTTTGAGTTGAGAAAACAACTGCCAAACAAGCTTTTTCCATAGGAGTGTAATTGATTTCATAACCAACTAGGGTTCTACTGATATAGTAGATGGCTCTCTCTCTGCTATAATCATCATGTTGTGCTAAAAGTGCCCCTAGAGCAGTAGGTGTTGCTGATATATACAAGATCAAGGGACGACCAGGAACTGGTGGAACCAAGATAGGGGGATTGGTGAGATACTGCTTGAGCTGATCGAAGCTGCGCTGACATAAAAGATCCCACTTGAAGTTCTCATTCTTCTTTAGCAAGTGTGAAAATGGTGTACACTTATCTGCAAGTTGGGAGATGAAGCGCCGAACAGATTGAAGTTTCCCCTGAAGAGAGCGAAGCTGTCACAGTGTCTGGGGAGGAGGCATGTCTAAGATAGCCTTGACCTTTTTGGGGTCAATCTCTATACCTCGTTTAGAAACTATGAAGCCTAGAAGCTTGCCAGATGTGACCCCAAAGACACACTTCTTGGGATTTAGCATGAGATGATATTGGGCCAACCTATCAAAGACTTTTTCCAGGTCAGCAAGATGATCCATGAAGGTGTGAGATTTGACTAGGATATCGTCCACATAATCTTCCAAAATGCTATGGATAAGATCATGGAAAATGGCTGTCATAGCTCTTTGATAGGTAGCCCCAGCATTCTTTAGGCCAAAAGGCATCATGGTGTAGCAAAAGGTTCCCCAAGGGGTAGTGAATGCTGTCTTATGCTGGTCCTCTTCTGCAATCTTGATCTAATTATACCCAGAGAATCCATCCATTAGGGACAAAATTTCATGTCCAGCTGTGAGATCTACAATCATATCTATGTTGGGCAAGGGAAAATCATCCTTTGGACAAGCTTTGTTAAGATCTCTAAAATCAGTGCAGATTCTGATGTCACCGGAAGGCTTAGTGATAGGGACCATGTTGGAGATCCATTCTGAGTAGTCGATAGGTCGGATAACCTTAGCAGCTAACATTCTTTCTAGTTCAGCTTTGACTAGTAATGCCACCTTGGGGTGCATTTTTCTAAGCTTTTGTCTGACAGGCTTGATCTTTGGATCAACTCCAAGATGATGAACTACAAGCTTTGGATCAAGTCCTGGCATGTCCTAATATGACCATGCAAATCGGCCAATGTTCTCTTGTAAAACCTCAAAGAAGAGGTCAGCTTGGTCTTGTGATAGGGATGCAGCAATGTGAACAATTCTAGGGATCTCTGAAGAACCAATGTTGACTTCTCTAGTATCCTCTATTAGAATAGAAGACACCTCTGGTCGATTATCTTGAGGAGGCAATACTAAATCCTCATGTTCTGCTTGTGGCTCTGGATTTTCTTGCTGAGGGGTTCTCTTTGCTACCTTAGCTAGTCCCGATTTTACCTTAGTTCCAGTTTTGTGTGTATCGAAACTAGGGTGGGGATTTTCTCCAAAATACCCCTTGGGATCTAGCTTGTAGATGTAGGCAGAATCTGGCTTTGTCTTCTTATGAGGAGTTTCAGCTCCCATGAATCTTAGAAGCGCTTCCTCTGATGCGAACTCATCAATATGTATGACACTTGGTTGGTCCCAATCTATGAGTTGTAGATGAGCAAGTGGTAGGTCAATGAGATGGATGGATAGTTCTCGGAGAACAGAGTCTCCTAGGAAGATTTGGTCTGGGATATCGTCGTAGGCTCTCTTTTCAACTTCCTCAGGAATGTCTTCGATTTCGACAAGGTCGCGGTGGATGTTCGAAAAAGCGTGACCATTCTCGTTGGTGCCCCCAGTTGTGGGTATGCCAAAGCCAAGACCTAACTTTATCTCCCAATCATGTGCTTCGATGGGACATTGCATGCCCCTTTCTTCTGGTCCTAGTCCACCTCCTTGATAGTTCCATTTTTTAGTGACAAGCTTATGTTGTTGGGGATACTTCTGGCTGAAGTGATCAAGGCGCGCTTGATTTCTTGGAGGTGCATCCTTATGTAGCCAATTGTTGATATCTGGAGTGAGCTCCTCATGAAGAGGGGTTTTTGAGGACACAAAGGTGGTTGGGCCAAACTGTTTGTATCGAGGAGGCGGAATCTCCTTAGCTTTGTGATATGTTTGCCGTCCATGGGTATGTGGATCAAGTGGGATTGCTCCGACAACAAATGCATCTGATAGACTATATTCTCCACATCCTTTGTTTTTGATCTTTACAGTTGATAGGGTGAAGGCAAGGATGGTTTCTGCGTCATTACAAGTGTGGGATGAGCTGGCGATGGCTGTGCCGATGTCTATTCCAGGGCAATGGTTTATATATGAAGCTTCAACCGCATTGCAGTAAGAAAAGGGTTCTGGATCGGCATGGATGGTTACCTCAGTGCCTTGATGCAGAAATTTGATGCACTGATGGTAGGTGGATGGAACGGCCTTCATAGCATGAATCCATGGGCGACCGAGGAGGATGTTAAATGGTAGGTTTAGATCAACAACATGGCAAACTGTCTCTTGAATGACTGGCCCAACCTTGATTGGTAGCAAAATAGTCCCTTCTGTGGTCCTTTCCAAGTTGTCATAAGCTTTGATGGTGATAACCTCACTGATCATATCTGCCTCAGTATACCCAGCTTGTTTTATGAATTTTAGGGTGCAAATGTTCTAGGATGATCCATTATCTATCATTACTCTTTTCATGGCAAAATTGGATACCATGATGGCTATGCGAAGCGGAAGGGTGTGATCTGGCTCAACCGCGGGTATGTCGGTGGGTTTGAAAGATAGGGCACATGAGGATGAAAGGTGTCCAACAAGATTATGAAAATCAGTAGCATTGATATCAGAAGGGACACGGGATTCTATGAGAGCACTGTCAAGGATGTCTTTGTACACAGGACTAGTGCGGAGAAGGTCTAAAATGGATATTTGGGCTGGCATGTTCCCAAGGTGTTCCAAGATATTGTACCGGCTTTTTGATGGAGCTGATGGTGTTGATGAAACTGGTGGGCCTGCGATGTTAAATCGTGCTCTTCGAGTGGTGACCGCACACTCATTGTCTGGTCCTCGGATATTGATAACATTGACAGAAGGCTCTTTCTCAGATATACAACCTATAAGGCTACCATAGTCTATATAGGATGAAGTGTGGTCATTGTTCTTCCCATGCTGTTGGTTTGGCTGGCGGTTGTTGGTGTGGTTTTGGATAGGTTCTTTTCCAGGATTTTGGTTGTTGTGTGGAGGAAAAGCATTTTGATAAATCTGTAAGCCTGCATTGGGAGAGGTTTGGGCACCAACAGTGATTTCCTTCTGATCAATGAGGTCTTGCACATAGTCTTTCAGTTTCATGCATCTGAGGGTGGTGTGACCGTTTACCCTATGGAACTTGCAATACTCATTGTCCTTGTACCATGCAGCTTTGGATTGGCTTGGATCAATTTGCTGGGTAGGAGGAAATTTGATGAGGTTTTCCTTAGCCAATTTCTCAAAAATAACATCTAATGGCTCACCAAGGGGTGTATAGTTTCTAGGTGCAGGTTGGAATCTGGGCTTTTGCCCTGCAGCTACATTGATGGCATTAGCTTGATTGTTAGACCCTTGAAAGTTGGGTCTTGTATTGTGGTTTTGATAGCTTTGGTTATTTCGTTGTTGGTAATTGGTAGCTTGTTGGTTGTTTGTTTGATATGGTGGGTTAGACTGGTTTTTAGAAGGACCAACGATATTCACATGTCTGGTGTCAGTAACCCCATCTGTTGCAACATGCTTGTTTTTGTTCCAATACCTAGACTTGTCATTGGAATGTGATTGATTTTGGTTGGCCTCTTTGTAAATCTTTACCACACCATCTTTGATGAGTCCTTGCTCAAGTATCATTCCTTTCTCTTTGATATCCTTATAGGTCTGCAAACAGTTCATGGTCATGTGGTGAGCCAAGCTGGGATGTGCATTATCAATAAACATTTTCACCACATGGCGTTCTGGCAAGGTGCAGGATATGCGGGTGGTAAGGGTTTGCCATCTTTGCAGGTATTCGGCAAGGCTTTCTCCACCTTTTTGCTTGGTGTGGACAAGATCAACTATTGATAGCTCTGTTTCAACAAGATGGGCATATTGGGCTACAAATGCCTCAGATAATTCAGCAAAGTTCTTAATTGTTCCATAGGGGATTCTATAAAACCATTCAAGAGCTGGTCCAGCCAAGCTTTTGGGAAAAAGGTGCAAGAGGAAGACATCATTGTATGCCACGTCCTAGCAATGCATGTAAAATTCTTTGATATGTGTGACAGGGTCTCCTTTTCCTCTGAATTTGTCAAATTTAGGTACCTCAAAGTGTTTGGGAAATGGTGTTGTGGTAATGGCTCTGTCAAATGGGTAAGGACACACATTCTCAAACTTGAATGTCTTTGGATCATTCCCTTCTTGGATGGCTTTCAGAGCTATCTTCATTTGCTCCCACTCTGAATTGATAGGTGATGGTTGGGGTGCCCCCAATGTAGGAATACCTTGAGGTAGGTATGTGCTGGATGGGGCCACTGAATATGGATGGCTGTGAGGGATTTGCTGATAGGGATTGTACATTGTTTGGGCAGCTGCATGGTGGATGACGGGTTGTTGAGGGGGAGGTGGCGCATATTGCTACATGTGCTGCGAGGCTTGCTGTTGATATGGGATTTGAGGTTGGGATTGAGGAACATATGCTGGCTATGGGTTAAATGGATTGCTTTGTGGAGGTAAGGTATAAGGTGGTTGTGAGGCTTGGGGAAAGGATCGGAGGGCTTATGGGGTTTGACCAATGTATGTGGGTTGTGCCCCCATTTGGGATGGCATCTGCAAATAATTGGTGGTTGGCTGGGGTGGTGGATTACCTCCTAGAAGTGGCATTGAAAAGTAGTTGGTAATTGGAGGTAATGGATTAGTTGGTGGTGGAGGTGGTGGGAATTGAAAGCTTGGGAATGGAACTGATGGGGTTTGATAGCTTTGTGGCTAGATTTGGAAGCTTGGTAGAGGGGTGGTGGGAGCTAGGGTCACTTGGGAGCTTGGTAGAAGATTGGCAGTAGCTTGTGGGTTTTGATAGCTTTGTGGAGTGAAGGTAGTAGCTTGTGGATTTGTGGCTGGTGGTATTGAGCTCCCAAGACCTAATGGAAATGATGGGATTGTGCTTTGGGCTGTGGTGAACAAGCTGGGGGCAATGAAAGGTTGATTACTTGGCCCCATGGGTGGCATCCCTGTTGTATATTGCTGAGGTTGGCCAAAGATGCTAGCACTAATTTGGGAGATGGGTGGATTGGGAAGGCTAGGTTGGGGAGCAGCAGCAATAGTGAAGGGGGTGAACGGAGAGGTGTTTTGGGTAAAGGGGGTTTGGAGCGGAGAGGTATGAATCAAGGATGGAGTGGTGGTGGCTGGGTTGGCTTGTGGCATGGAGATTTCAACTTGGGTGGATGATGGTATGTTTGGGTCTGTTGGGTCATATGGATTGGCTGGAGGCTCTTCTTTTGGAATAAATTGAGGATAATTTGGATCATAAGAGCCTATGGGTGGTGGCAGCTGCCCAAATAATGGGTGAGATGGATCTGATAATGGAGGGGGTCTTCCAAAGTCAAAGGTTCCTACATTGTCCCTTCAAAAGTTAGCCATGATTGTCTCTTTGTTTTTGTCTATAATGGCGTTTACCAATACTGCATTTCCTGGTTGGTTCATGAAAGCTTCAATGTCAGTAGTTGATGGCATAGATTGCTCTGGGCTGAAGGATGGCTGAGTGCTCAAGGGGGGTGAGGCTGTTTGATCCAAATGATAGGGCTCCATTGTTTCTTTCTTCTTGGCTAAGCGAGTGACGGGTGGCATGAAAAATGCTCCTAGGGATGAGATGCAATAATGCTGATGGATGCAAAAGGGGGAAGACTTTTCTATGCAAATGATTTCCTAGGTTGAGGCAAAACTATATGACAAAACCTAAGGAGGATTGGGTTGGGGATTCTAACTTCAAAGATATGTTGTCAAAGTACAAAAGGTCTGCTTTCCTATGTGCAAGCTTGGTGGTGATTGTGTCAACTTAAGGATAGACTGATGATCCTTTAGGAAGAACACAAGATTGACCACTTGCGAATCCCAACCTTTAGCTCAAGGTGATGAGGGATAACAAGTGACAAAGCTAGATTACCCTAGACAAAGCTCTGTCAAATGGATAACCTTGGTGAGATTGGTGGATTTGGAAGATTTTAGGAATGGCAAACTTTTAGCAAGGTGACAACAATTTTGAAAGCTTACATGTGCAGATTTTTGATTACTAGCTAGATGGTATGATTCTAAATGAGATGGATGAGCTAATAATGCTTAAGGGGATAAGCTAAGATGGCTGGGTTTTCTACAAAGATGGCTCTAAAGTGAAGCTTATCCAAGAAGATGTGGAGAAACAAGGGTGTCTAATCATAGAAATCATGCCTAGTTGGTAAGGCATAAGCAGGATTAACTCCTGGATGTTGGCTAAATTTGATGGTGCACTCTAACCAGGCCTCTTGAAGTGCTTCGTCGGTAGCTTTTTCCTCTGCTTTGTGGAGTTTGGAAATTCGTGGGCTTGGTGTTATTGCTTTTCTCTTGGATGAAAGTTCTTGGTATGCTAGAGATGGCTTGAGTTTGACCTTGTGAAACTTCTGTTTGGGTTTGGGTTTGGGTTGTTCCGACATAAATTCCTGAATCTGCTTGGCTTTGGAAAAAATCTCAGTTGTTTTGCTTCAACTTGTTCAACTTCCAAAATAGGCAGTGACTACGCTAAGTGTGCCCTAAGCTAGGATTGACTAAGTTTGGCAAACATTCATTCAACAAGTAAAATAAAAACAAGCAATAGATAGGAACACCCAGATAGAAGTTTGTGGTTCTCAGAATGTGGTACTTGCGCCAAGGAGTGTGTATGTTCTACAAATGTTTCGATCAGTCACTCCAAACACATTAACATCCTAGATGGTTTTCTGCAAGGCAGACAATTGGTTTAGCTAGGGAGTCCTTGATATACGCAAGGTACGTGAGGCCCAAATTCGTAGATGAGACCAAAAGGATGTCACACAGCCGAGAGGAGCGGTAACCCACTTCTCCTCTTTCACTTCTCAAGGGTATAAAGTTCCTTGAGGCTTAGCCCGAATGACAAAATCTTGATCCCAAGAGAGGTGTCTTTCGATTCACCTCCCGATTCTTATACTCCGTCGGAACGTTGGAGTTGAGGTCGTCCAAGGGGTGATGAAATCCCCAAGCAGGCCTCCTAAAAAAGAAACAAGGTTTTGGATCCTAATCTTATGCACCCAAGATGGCCTCGAAAGATGACAAGGGGAGAGAAGACTCGGATGACCTTGGGCTAAAAAACACGCTTGTTGTTTTACCAACTGACTCTTATGTGTGCTAATCTAGACTTTGCAAGCACTCATGTTTAAGAGACAATGTTCAATTCCAACTTGAAGCGCCAACAAAAGTAAATCGATCGAAGAATGCACACAATAAGAAGAGTTAGGGTCAACAAAAGCAAACTCGCGCGCCCAGAGGCCCTCCACGTCAAGTATCGATTAATTTTCTTTAAGGCATTCAAGATTGAGTGTGAGTTTGTTTTAAGCCCAAAACAAAAGTGTGTGAGATTCGATTTCAAGCGCGCGCCCGGAGGCTCTCCATGTCAGTTGTTGTTCAATTTTAGTGCCCAAACTTCAAGTGTGATCGATTTAATCTAGAGTTTTGACCATTTAAGAATTTTGATAAAGTTAAAGCAAACGTTCAAAGACCAAGTGAGTGAGTTAGATTGTGGAACATTTAACACCTTTTTCAAGTAGACCCATCCCCATAAATGGCGCTGAGATTGCAACCAATGGTTAATATTTGATGGGTGATTAGAAAAGAAGTGAGTCCAAGGAACTACTCAAATTGATTTTTGTAAATTTGTATTTTAACTTAACAAAGTTTCTTAAATGTCCAAAAATCCAACTTTACCTAGATTGCATGTGAAAAAGAGATTTGTAATGGTTAATTGATCCTTGGCATTCAAGATTGGATTTTTTTGTTTTAAGCATGCATTCCAAAGAAAGTTGATTTTAATCCATGACATTCAAGAGTGTGTTTTTGAGCAACATTCATTCAATGAAAAATGTGTTTAACCATTCAAGTTCATTTTTTTTTTTTAGCAACATGCATTCAAAGACAAATGGTTAAACATTGAAGTTCATTTTTTAGCAACATGAAAACCTGCAAGAAACATAGTTAATGGTTCCATATGTGCTCCAACCTGCAATGATACAAAAAAAAGCAATTTAGTTAGTTAGCCAAAATCTTCAAAAATGAAAGCTTAACTATGGGAAAAAAATTTTTAACTTTTTTTGTTGTTTTTTCTACACGTAAAAATGCTTAAAATGGTCTAAATATAGCAGAGAACATAGTCTGCCAAAATACAAAGACGCTGAACTACAGAGGCACCAAAATACGAAGAGGACAAAACAGAGATGTCGATTTTTGCAGACGCGGATTTTCGCAGACGTCGATTTTCGCAGATGCGGATTTTCGTAGATGTCGATTTGCACAGACGCGGATTTTCGCAGATGTCAATTTTCGCAGACGCGGATTTTCGCAGAAGTCAATTTTCGCAGACAGAACAGGTTGCAGATGCCAAAACTGCGCCAAAAAAAGCTGAAAATGCGAATTTTTTTTTTAGATGGTATTTCTTCTTCCTAAGTGCGTTCTTTAACCTGCAAAAACAAGCAAAACACCCTCACAACACACTCAAACAACAACAAACATTAGATGGTTAGAAAAATGACATATAGATGAAAATAGATGATTAAATGACCCATAGTGGGGTCCCACCGGGCGTGCCAAAATGTAGAACCAGAATCAGTATGCAAAGAACATTAACAAATGAAGTAAACATTCACAAACCAAAAACTAAATTCACATATATGCTTAGACTAAGAAAGAAAATAAGAAGTGCAAACCTCACAAGAGAAAACACTCCATGCTTTCTTGATTCTGTAGATGTGTCCTTTTTCTGTGGATGTATGCTCAAGATGCTCAAAAGCTGCTTCAATGGAGATGGGTAATGGCAAGTTGGTAGCTTTGTGAGCTCTCAATTTGGCATTATAAGGGTATGGTTGATGGCTTTGGTTCTCAAAATAGCATGGTAACTTTAGCTCAAAGATTGTTGATGAAATGGCTTGGGAGGGGATTCAATTTATAGGCTAAGGGGTAGA
Organism: Cupressus sempervirens; assembly: GCA_028749045.1. Lineage (NCBI taxonomy): Eukaryota > Viridiplantae > Streptophyta > Pinopsida > Cupressales > Cupressaceae > Cupressus > Cupressus sempervirens. Next base: position 793,793,858 of record CM053792.1, read on the forward strand.
GGGATGGAGGGCTTAGATGCAAGGATGGATGAAGGCTTAAGGAGGGCTAAGATGCACTCAAAGGGGAGCACATGGATTGTGCTTGTTTAGCACCAATGGGAAGGTGACACTTGTCACAAGGAGGATGAGTGTGAGAGGGTAGGGTTAAGGGTTGGTTAAAGTCATGATGAGTGGGGTTGAGTATGTAAGAGGGATGTAAGAGGAATGAGTGTGGAAGAGGGAAGAGTGTGGAAGATGGGTGTAAGAGTCATGAGTGGGCTTGTAAGAGTCTTTATGTTTTGTAAGAGCACTCATGACTTAGTGTTGGGTTTTTTGAGGGGAGACTTTGTTTTGGATTAGGAAAGTCTTAAACTTGTTTAAGGAATGTGACAACATTAGGGGGTGGATTAGGCTTGGGTTTAGGATTAGATTAGGGATGTTAGAGATGTGCAAGTGGATGGCATTAATGAGGGTGGGTGAGTTAGTGGCTAAGCTTGGTTAGCATGGGTGGATGGGGTGGATTAGGCTAAATGGAGGATTAGAGATAGGTTAGGGGTTTTTGAATTTGAGGATTTCATTTATCAAATAGATTTATTTAATAAATGGGGATTTTTGGAATTAGATAGAAGAATAGGATTTAATTGATAAATAATAGATTATTTGATTTATCAATTAGGACTATAGATGATTAATTAAATTAATCAACTAGGGGATGACAAAGGATTAATTAAATAGAAATTTAATTAATAATGTCTTTTTAGATAACTAAAATAGGATTACTAAAATAGTGTAATCAAATTTAGGTGTCTACAACATGTACCTTTTCTTGCTAACTATCCCATCTCCCTATGTGAAGTCTAGTTGCTGGGAATCAAGACAATAGGCTTTACAAGTTAATTTCACTTCACTAGCACCTAGGAAGGAGGAGTGACCAATGACAAGTTAGGGGCCCATAATCATTGTTTTATTTACATATGCCCAATGGTGTGATAGGACTAGGCCACCTTGTGAGGGCCACAGCCTATCCTGACACTTTTCCCATGATGTAGATGGTACTCGCCTAGCTTAATGATTGACCACAATGTAAAATTTGCTAGTATATGTTTATTTAAATTTTATTCGTTGCTTGGAAAAAATGGATTCTAGTCTTAGACTTGATTTTTTTATTTTTAAAATTTTTTCATTTCTTTTACGCATCCTCCTATTCCATCATGGATCTTATGAACTTTTTGGGAAAATCCAAGGGATATTCCCTGGATTAAAATAATGGACTATAATAGGGAGAAGACTTAATTGTCTTCTCCATACAAAACCTAGAGAGTGTTTTATGCACATATAGCCTATTCATTTGTGAAGTCCTATATAATGATTTCTACCCATTCCTACCAAAAAAATTATGGTTGTGACATGAGATTGTTTTAGATATTAAATCCAATGTAAATCTTAAAATGCTCATTTACTCATCTTCTTATAAGTTCTATGGAAGTCTAATGACTGATTGAGTTTAAGACTATATTAATTCTAGAGAGTAAAATGTGCACCTAAAACAAGTTTATATCTTAAACCTTTTATATTCTATGTCATCTATTTGTTTTCTACTTCTATATTCCAAGGGTATTCATGATATGTTATTGCGATGATAAATTAGGAATTACACAGTATAATATGTATAGTCTAGATAGATGAATTCATTAAACATTTGAACATGAGATTCAATGCAAATATGTATACATTTCATGACAAGATTATATATGATACTATCTATGACTTATAAAGTTTGGAACCATTTTCTCGAAAACTAGTAATGCAATCTCTTGAGAAGGATAAAATACAAGTATGCATATACAACTATTATACAATATAACTTAAATGATAAATAAGTTCAATGATGATAAGCATCCTATGATAAAAATTCATCTATTATATTAAATACTTTTGTGAAATCTACATAAACATGAAGGAGATCAAGGACATTAAAATAAGACATCATATCTTTCAACAACATCACATACTTCTTACAATAACTTCCAAGATACATAGAAATGTGGTGAATCACCATAACAAAATTACACAAATGGATAGACCTTGTACAACACATAGATGTTTCACAAATCCTCTATTCTCAACTGAATAAGAACAACAAAATACTCTTACCTAGCACAAATAGAGACATGTAACAAAATGGAGTTTGTATCTCCATTATCAACTCAATTACAATAGTATTTTCTCCACTTAGGCAATGAAATCTTCATGACTTCCAAGCATCCAAGGGCATAAATAACCTACAATTAAAAAGAAAAGAAAACAAAAAAGAACCATGGAGGCTCACCTCCCAACCTAGGCCTCAAGGAGGCCACCCTCGAGCTAGGGGATGCAATGCTCAACCAGGATACATTAAAGCAACATCACAAGACAAGAACTAACATGAATCCAACATCTTTACATCACAATCATAGCCCCAACCAAGGTTTACATGATGATTCACAAATGGAATCATAAACGTTGGGTGAAGGTGGGCTCTCCAAGGAGAAGAATGCCATATCCTTATGTATTAACAAACCTTGCAATTGCAATTTTCCCAACAAGGCTTCCAAAAAATGCATGTCATGCATGGCTACCAATATTCTCATGCCTTAACAAGACTTTCCATACTTGCTTCTTTCACAAATTCTGACTTATATCTCCCCATAGAACAATAGAAAGGTAAATGGCTTCCAATGTAGCCCATACTCCATGAAAACTCTCTCTCAACTTCAATGTAAAGCACAACTAACCCCTACACCCCAAGGGTGAGTGAAGCCTTCACACCCAAAATAACATTAAATCCACCACAAAAAATTAAAGAAACAAGATCAAATGCAAGTAAATCCAACATGCTCATTTATACACACAACAACTACTACATACACCACATGAAACACACAAACCTTACAAGAATACTCTTGCAATCTCCATTATACAACTTTCAAGAGATAAGAAAATTCATGGCATGAAGCACTAACCTCCTTCAAAAATAATTCTTATGAAGTGGTGATGAAGATCTTCCCTCCCTTGGCTCCCATCTTTTTCTCCTCCAAAATCCTATCTCTACAATTAGAGAGTGGGTGAATAACCAAAAAGTTTGGCACAACTCCCTAAAAAGAATTCCACTTCCATCCCCACCTACGCCACTTACACGCTTGTACCTTTCTACCAATAAGAACTTAACCAAGAGGTGGGATGAGGAAAGAAGTAATATGACACTCTAATTTTCGAATTGGCTTGAAAATGACTAGTTTAGAGGGTTTCCTAAGTCCCCAGACCAACTTATGGGTATATTTAGACCCCCAACCTATACAACTACCACTTGAGTGACTTATTTTCGACAAAACAACACTTGGAAAGAACTTTTAGGCTCTCTAAAGTGCCTACCAAGTTTCAATTCGAATTCCTACAAGATGATGACTCCTCCTAACACTCTCCAAGGTGGGATAACTTAATTTCACAATTGGGACTAAATTTAGGTTAAGTGACTTCATGCCCAGAAACCCTATATGACATGTCATTTACACATACACAATATAGGTGTCAAATGACACACACATTAAAATACTTACACATCACGATGACCTGTCTCTAATTACTCTTGATCTTAAATTTCTAACACCCATGCACAATCACATTAAGAAATAAACATAGTACAACAAGGTTTTGAAACTTCCAAAGATTCACCTTGGCTTTACTGTTTTCACATAGGTTTGAACCTTGTTTCCCTAAATAATTTCCATGGTTCAACTTCAATGCACACTCAATTTAACCATCAGTAGCCCAATCAAATACTATAGAAATACATACAGATAAGTGCAGAATGATCCAATATCACATAATTCGCATTAACATATACAATTAACTTTCATCTAATCATTTTCACAAAATATTCAAAATATTGTAATATCAAAATATGTTTATCAACATTTATCTTTCTTAACATAATGAAATTACTATTCTAACACTATTATAATACTTATCTATCATAACCATGAGACACTGAGGTCATATCTATTACATCATTTAAACAAATAAATGGATCCTAGTATATGTCTTAAGTGGAGATCACTAATATGGGAACATGTAACTAGTATCTTTTTAGTCAAGTTCAACATAACATTCGTAGCAATACCCCTTTATTACATTACAAGAGTGTGTGTGTTCTAGGGTTAATTCTTTAGATTTTTAGAATGTTTCCATAATTATGTCATCATAGTTTAAAACCAATTTTTGAATGTAACCATACGTCTTGTTGTCATTACAATCTGCGTTCATTGTTGTTCTCACTAGAGTGCATGTTAATTTATCTTTCCTAATTGCCTTGAATATCATACCTTGAATCTTGTGACTAGGTTCTTAGTTTGAACATATTTAGTCTCATTTTCATGTGGTCTTATCTTATCAACCTAATGTTATTGGATAGGGTATCAACCTTATAATAATCAAAATCTACATCAGTCTCTAATAGGATCGCTTAAATCATTGTTAATAAAAAGAATGTCGATCATTACCTAATTAACTTCTAATCATATTCCTTCCTTATAGTTTATAATGGGGTATGAGGGCCATTAGATTTTAAGCCTTAACTGTGCATATATTTTATATTTTTTCTTCTTTATGATCCCCTTACCAACAATTTTATTCCCTTTTTATATATTTCAATAGATATTATTTATTTATATCGTAATATTGATACATACATACATACATACATACATACATATATATATATATATATATATAATATATATATATGCATGTATGTATATATATATATATATATATATGCATGTATATATATATATATGCATGTATGTATATATATATATATATATATATATATGTATATGTATATATATATATATATATATATATATATATATGCATGTATGTATATATATATATATATGTATGTATGTATATATACATATATATATATGTATGTATGTATGTATATATACATATATATATATATATACATATGTATGTATGTATATACATACATACATACATACATACATACATATATATATATATATATATATATATATATATATATATATATATATATATATATATATATATATATATATATATATATATATATATATAACTAATATTAATAGTATATTATTTAATATCTATATATCTATATATATAGTATTTTTAATATTATTATGATCTATAGTAATTTATATTTTCATATTAATATTATTATATTATTCATATATATTATTTATTTTTTGTATCTTAAAATATTATTTTAGTGGTATAGCAAAATATAATAATAGCTGACATATATTTCTATATATATTATAATTTATATTTAAGCTTGATATTATTATACATATTTTAGATCTAAATATATCCAATAATATATATTAAAGATATTTAATATTATTTATCTTATTTATTATAAATAATATTTTTATTTTTAAAATAGGTAATATTAATACTTTAATAATCTAATATTGGTATTTAATCCTTAGTTGCTATTAAAACTCATTCTAAAATCTGAGATATCATAGTCCTCCCCTCTCGAATTTGCTTGTCCTCAAGTAATTAATTAGAATCCCATTCATTCATAGTCTAGATTCATTCTCTTTCCTGCATATGTGTTAGACACTTGCAAAGTAAAGATGTTAGTATATAATAGCATGTACAAGAACATATAAATGAAGACATAAAGTAGATACTTTAATATATGAAGAAACAATGCAAACATGAGGTAGACACAAAAATGCATGAAGACACGAAGAAGAGATGAAGCAGATATATTAATGCATTAAGACATGATGTAGACACATATTATACATGCTATAATCTAGCTTACAAATTAAAATAAGAAAAGGATAAGTAAATGTTTTACCACTTTCTTTGTGAATGTCGTGCTCCTTTCCCCTATCTTGGAAAAGTTAGATTGAAGATGCATATTTTCTATAGCTAATACTACAATAGGGTGTATAATTCCATAGTGGATGGTAGATTTATTGTGGCTTTGAGTTTGGACATATTTAGCTTTGGGCTCCCTTAGACCTTAGTCCATATTGGGATTCGTTTTGCCCCAACACAACTAATTTACTCCTCCCCCCATGCACAATTCCTACCCACTAGGAACATGTTTAATTTTGATGTGGATGATAGATTTATATAATTATTACCCTTGTAGTAGGTCCCATGATGAATGTAAGATATACTCTGGCTCTAAGTTTGGACATGCTCAACATGGGGCTCCCTCAGACCTTAGTCCATATTGGGATTCATTTTTCCCTAGTGCAAACAATTTACTCCTCCCGCTATGCACACTCCCTATCCATCATGTGACTTAGAAATTAACACCTCATAGTCACTATATGCCTGTTATTCCTTAAGCCCTAACCAAGCAAACACCGTATGGTTTGAGATGCGTTGATTCGGGCTCATGGGCACCGAGTATAATCTGACACTTCCCTCAGTAAAAGGTAGTTTAACCTACTACATTATATCTTTAATGCTTGAAATCTAGCTTGCAACTGCCTTCCTTTCCTAATACTATGGACTTCATGTATTGTGATATTGCCCCTGAGTATAATTTGTTGATGGTTTTGCATTGTCTTCAATCATTGCTTATTTGAAGTTAATGTACATTCATTTTCCCTAAATATATGAGTCCTTAATAATGCAAGTTTAATCCTCTATTAATATTGAAAACAACTTGGTCCCGTTTCTAGTTCATAGCCATATTCTTTGAGTAGATCCTCAATAATAGTAATAGTGTTTTCATTCTATTTTTACAATTCATTATAGTAGCCTAGAAAGCTCCTAAGAAAATATAGTATCAATCATCATAGATTCCAAGGCCTCTACTCCTTTAACCATTGATGTTGCTTGGCTGCTAAGCTCTTCCACAAATGGATTTAATGGTGAATCTATTGGGAAGATAGTGACATAAAGTAGGAATCCATTTCTATCTAATGTACATGGAACCACTATCCATCACAATATTTTGGCATTCAAAGAATCAACAAAGCCTTCAGATTACAAATAGGTCTCTTCCTAATATAAAGATAACTTTTAGCTTTCATAATGCCTTTGTACACTATCATGATTTTGTGTGCCATACTCAGCATGTTTTATCTTACAACAGTGGACTCCTACATACATTAAGGCTCGAGCTGAGCTATACTTATCATTCCATGCCATTCTTGTAAAATATGTTGAGGCTTTTGAATTGAAAACAATCTTTCTTTGATTTATATTTTTATATGTGCTAGTGGCTCAAGCAATGTATGAACATCAAGTCAACAACCCTCATCACCATCATGTATTAATTTTGATGAATTCTCTCATGCATCCAATTGTTGTTAGCTTTAACAAGCACTATAATCTGTGTTGAGAATTGGTCAAACAATTTGTATGCAGTATTGATGTTTTCTCATGTTTCTCAACTATCGTTGAGTTGAAGCTCACCCATAGATGTTGCATAGAATTCCTATTTGATGTTCAAACATCCTACAAGATTACTAAACCAGATTTCAATGTTTTATGAGAGAAAAATTACACCTCCAAAGTTTAGCAACAACAATAGGGGCAGTCAAATATTTTGCCTATATTCAACAAAAGTATTATTCCTTCGAAAATGTCCAGTGATGATATTGAAATCTTGACTATAGACCTTCATTGCCCAAAGCTAATAATAAGTGCCCAAAATAATAAAAAATCTCAAAGTTATTCAAAATAATAATCAACTCTTCATTGAATTATCCAAGCCCACACAAATATGATGCTGATAAAGTTTCTCAAAAAACTATAATATTGAGAATAATGAATGTTGAGCCTTAATCAAAACATTCACTCGATATTCATGGTTCTGCCCTATAGATATTTATAAGAATCAGGGAAGAATGGTTATGTACTTTTTTTAGCATTGATTAAGCTTTTTCCTTAGACTTTCTTCTAGTGAAATCTTTGATTATATCCCATAGAAGAGTAGGTTTGATGCTCTAATACCATTTGTAATGTCCCGTTTTAGGGCCATTAGATTTTAAGCCTTAACTGTGCATATATTTTATATTTTTTTTCTTCTTCATGATCCCCTTACCAACATTTTTATTCCCTTTTTATATATTTCAATGGTAAGAGTTGTGTCTTTTTATAATATAATAGTTATATTAATAACATAAGTATATTATTTTCATATATTATATTAACAATTATACATAACATATATTATATGTATAGTGGTATCATTCTTAATAGTATTAGTGATATAAATACTATTTATTTATATCATAATATGGATATATATAGATCTATATCTATTTATAATTAATATTCAATGGTATTAATTATATAGTAGTATTTATATTATTATGATCTATAATAATTTATATTTTTATATCAATATTATTATATTATTCATATATATTATTTATTTTTTGTATCTTAAAATATTATTTTAGTGGTATAGTAAAATATAATAATAGTTGACATATATTTCTATATATATTATAATTTATAATTAACCTTAATATTATTATATATATTTTAGATCTAAATATATCTAATAATATATATTAAAGATATTTAATATTATTTATCTTATTTATTATAAATAATATTTATATTTTTTAAAAGGTAATAATAATAATTTAATAATCTAATATTGGTATTTAATCCTTATTTCGTATTAAAATTCAATTTGAAATCAGGGATATCACATCATCTTCTTTGGTTCCTCCTTGAGATCTAATACCTATAGTAATTTGTGGTATCCTACCGACATATGTCCTTATAGATTCATCTTCCATTATTTTAGCATTTTGAAATGCACAAATCCAACTTTGTAACCTAAATTTCTTAGAATTTTCATCACCTTCAAAACTATTTTCCAGAGCTTTGCTAACCAAATGAGAAGTAAGAAATGAATTTAGTTGATTGCATTCAATTTCAAGAAATGCAAACAATAGGGCTTCTCTAGGTCTCATGTCATACATAAAAAGATCTCTCTCTTCCTTGGTACAAGTTTCCAAGTCTTTTTCAGCAATGACTATCTTTATTGATTTTGTAAAAATCCAATATCTTGTACCCATACACAATAGATGTATCTTCATCTTTTCCTCCTAGCTATCATAATTTTTTCAATCAAACTTCAGACTATCTTACAGGAACATGTTTTCCATGGATTTTCAATTTTTTTAAAACTTTATCTTCAAGGACTTGATCCTTTCATACCAATTGTTAGAAACAATAGTCCACCAAGATAAGTAAGAAGGGGTTGGGAGGGGAGGGGGTGGATCAGTTATCCAATAATTAAAACATTTATCAACCTTAAACAAGCTTATCCATTCAACAAAAGTAAACAAAAACCATAACAAGATGCACATAAATAATTAAACCAGATATATTAACAAGGGAAACCATTAATCAAATGGAAAACCTCAGTGGGAATGATGGCCACAAGATGATGTACTAATATAAATATTCCTTGTTAAAGGATGGACCCTATTAGGTGTTTATTACAATATTTAGTACATACAAGTCCCTGTTAGGAGACTTTGAATCCTTGTTATAAGATTCCAACCCTATTAGGAGTTGTGCCAACTCTATTAGGAGTTGTAGAAGATAGAAGGACCTACTATCCAAATAGCTTTTGGGGAAAGATCGTCGAACTCATTGTCCAACTGATCTCTCAACTATTCCTTGCAAATAATTGTATGTAATGTACTTTAACTTCTTTCCTATGTCCTGTCAATTAGACCAATCACTATTAGACCTTGTAGACAAGGTCACAAACCTTAGATCCTATTATCCAACTTTGGATCACAAAATAAAACATCAACAATGAAGTTTCCTTCACCTTCACTCTTATTTGCTTCACTTCGCTTTCCACTCTTTGTGCTACTTAAAATTACTTAATGCATTCTATACATACATCCACATGATAAAGGAAACTATCCTTACTTTAGATTGAATCCATAGAACAATTCCCTAAGTTGGTTGTTACACCTTCTCAATTAATTATCACAGGACCACACTAAGAACATATTACACTTAGCAATAACTTTAATCTTCTTCCTTGCAACTTGAATATCTTTCTATACAGGTAACATTATGAAGAATGATCTTAGCTACATCATCACGAATATGCATTCTTCCACATCTTTAACTTTGGCTTCTTAGAACAACAAATCTACTAAGAGATATAACAAGTTTACCAAAACATGCCTCTTTAAATTCTATCTAAGAATAGTCTTCACCAAAACTTACATAACTTCATCTAGACTTAATATCTTATTCTTTTGATGTTAGCTGCATATAATAGACACTTAGTAGTGTCTCCCTTTAACCTCACTTAGTGAAAATGTTCAACTATCTATCTGTACCAACTTGATTTTTCCATTGTTCTTTTGTCAGATACCAGAAAAAAATGGCTATGTTGACATTAATGATAAAAAATGTCATGAATGCACAATATCATCATGATAGTGGTCTAATCATGTTTCTATAATGCTCTCCCATAGGAATATCATCAGCATTCATGTTTCCAATAGTAAAAAGAAGGGTTTTTTTTACATACATTTTTAGGTGAGCTTCACTATGGCCAAACTAGGAGAAAAGAGATATTAGTGGCTTAAACTTGTAGGAGAAAATTGGATCAAAAAAATCCAATGACATGGATATGTGAAAGGGATGCTAACTTAGGTTTGGTAAAGAATGGAGGATTAATTGATTCCATATGATTGGATTTGAACTTGAAAGTTTCAATGAAATCCTTTTTTCTTGATAAAGTAACTAAATTAGCATTTGGATGTTGAATATATAGTCTTAGACTTGATACTGACACAATATTCAAGAGAATCCAAAAGGGTATTCATAATGGAAGTTTATTTGTAAATTTTTTTAGATAGTTTTCAAAGTGGAATCAAAAATCCTAATTAGGAATCTTAATTGTGATATACTGGGGTTGTTAGGCCTTAAAAGAAGGAATCTTGAAATTGATAGAAAAATGAGTCAAAGAATACACAAATTAGATAGTTTTATGATTGTAATGGTTAATTTAGAAGCCCTAGGCTTCTACAAGGTGATTGTGAAAGTGATAGGAAGCTCATAAATGAGCTCAAGAAAGAACAATGTGCAAATTGAATTAATACTTTATCTCTAATAGGGTAGGGGTGAAATCACTTGAATGCTCCTAAGGGTGTATGGCTTATGGATAGTGTATTAATGGAAGTGTCCTAGAGAAAATAAACTAAAACAACAAATGTATGTTTGTCTTCCCCACTTTTGAGGATGACACAAGTATTGAGAAAGGTGATGGGGTTATAGTTCTAGATAGAAATATTGTGACTTGAGAAGATCCTCCTAGTGTATTTGGGTTGGGCCATGCAATTGGTTCCCACTTTTCATCATGAACAAAGCAAATGAAAAGTGGGAAAAAAAATTATGCAGCTTCAAGAAAATCCTTGGGTAAACATATGTAGTATATATAGCTATGAGCACTGCCCTAATATGCTATCGGTCATAAACATAGGTAGTATGTATTTTTTCAAGTAATAATTATTTTATGTGAATTTTATTTTATTTGAAATAATGTAATAAAGGAAGGTAAATTGAATTATAATAATATTTTTTAAATGGGTCATCAATTGGAATAATTCAATATGTGAGGATCATTTATTTGATTAAGGAGTAACAAATATTCTAGAAAGGTAAGGTTATAGCTTCATGTATTCATATAAGAGATGGGTGCATTCCCATAATCCAATGAAGTAAATGGAAAACTGTAGGTGTCAATATTAGAGATAGGTATTAATACCTACTTGGATGACACAATAGAGATGTATTTAAGGTGTTAGTATCAAAGATGGGTGTAACACACATTTGGAAAAAACACTACTTAATGTATACAACCTCTATAATGTTGGTATGTGAGAATTACCTCCATCAAACCAACATTATTGAGGAAGTATAATGGAAGTAATATTCTAATGTTGTCAACATATGCATATGTGAACCTTAAGGGGTGCATTCTAAAAAATACAATTGACCAACTGAGGAACCTGATCTAGAAACATCTTTAAGGTGAAGGGTTAAGATTAATGGGTAGAATAATATAGAGAAATTCATGTTTATTAGATATCTCATAATTCTTCCTTGCACGTCTTCAAATGCATAGTAGGAGGGACATTATAGTGGTATCAAAACATAATCTAAACAATCTATGGGGGGATTAAATATTTTTATTTTAAAAAAAAGTGGCCAAACAACTAGCTTAAGAATTGAGAAACTTTATGGAACACACTAATGAAATGATCAATTTCTCCAATAAACTACTAATGGAAGCTATATAATAATTAGGCAACAATAAAAATCAAGGTGAAAGACCTAACTCCAAAAGGGACTATCATTCTAAGCACAAGGAAGATGAGCCATCATCTCAAAGTTCAACCCCAAGAGATATTTTTCCCTCATTTATTCCTAGAGGAGAGTCTATTGCATAAGAAGGTACAAACACAAATCATGTGGAAGAAATTTCCCAATTGTATGCAAGCTTAGAATCAAATATTTGGCAAATTTATTTCCTTTGAAGAATACTAAAAAACTAAAATCATGGAAGATAACAAGAAAAATCATGTAAATAAAGTAAAACTCCCATGTTTCACTAGTTCAGGAGAAAAAAATACTCAATCCTAGATAAAAAAATTAGACACATATCTATCATATAGCCTTATGACCAAAGAAGGTGCAATTAAGTTTCCTGTTCTCAATTTAAGAAGGCCAATCCACAAATGGTGGCACTATGGGAGAAATTCATTAAGAAACAAGAAGATTAGCACCTAAAATGAATTCACTCAGAAGTTGATGAATAGATTTGATCAAAAGGATTTAGAATGGTACTTCCAAGAGTTGACTCACCTAAAACAATCAAGGTTGGTGGAATAATTCACAAATCAACTTCAAGACCTCTTAGTCTTGATTTCAAACCTATTTTAGAACCAACTTACTCATATTACCATACAAGGACTTAAAGTATCTATTAAAATGAATGTAAATCCCCTTGAACAAAAAATTTAGAGGAAGCCATCAAAAAAAAAATGAAAATTGAATCCAATAATCCAAGGGAAAGACTTCAGAATTTTGGGACCGAAATGTCCTATAGAAATGAAGGGCCTAGAAAGACCTTGTTACATCTTTAAGGAACCATGGAGTAAGGAATGTCAATGTCAAAAGAGAGAAGAATTTCTTTGGAAAAATATATGCTTTATGCATAGAACACCATAGAAACCTAAACATCAATGTAATTGTGGAAAATTCAACTAAATAGATGAAGTCTCTAAGGATGATACCCTAAGAAAAAAAGCAAGAACCTAGGAACAAGAACATTGGGTATTAGCTTTCATCACTCAAGAGAATGAAAATAGGACCTTTAGACTCAAAGGGAATGTTAAATGTCAAAAAATAATTTCTTTAATAGATTCAAGAGCTATGGATGGCTTCATTGGAAAACATGTCAATAACAAGGATGCGATTAAAAACACAAGAATTTAAAGGCTTCATAATGTCTTTTGGAAATGGATCAATAGAAAATTGTATGAAGATAGTACCCCAATAAAAAGTCACCCCAAGAGGACATACAATTAAGAGAAATTTCTATGTGATAGATATTAAGAATTATGTTCTCTTAGGAATGCCATGATAACCTCCCTTGGGTGACTCATAATGGGTAGCCTAAACTCGAAGATTTTCTTCCAATAGGAAGGAAGATAAATCACATTAAAATGAATGTCAAACAACTACCCTAAGTGGTTTCTTGCAAGAAAGTGGCCAAAATAATTAATCATGACCAAGGGAAATGGATAGAACAATGTATGATATTAGAAAAAACAAATCCAAATGGACAAACTATCCATGTTGATATCAACCTATAATAATGAGATACAAGAGAATTTTTGTAGAAATTCCACCAAGACTTCCTCTAAAAAGATGATTTGACATTCTATATAATTAGAGGAAGGAGGAAACTGAGTAATAATGACCCCTTATAGACATCTGCATAAATTCAAAGAAGATATAGAAAAAAATGATCAAGGGGTTCTTAGAAATGGGTTATATCCAACCTAGTTGTACCCAATTAGCATCATCCATACTCTTGGTCAACAAGAATGATGGTACTATGAGAATGTGCATCAACTATCAAGCCTTAAAGATACATGAGACTCTTTGCAAAAATTCCACCAGGACTTCCTCCAAAAAGAGGATTTGACATTCTATAGAATTAGAGGAAGGAGAAAAACTAGTAATAAAGATCCCTTATAAGCATCCCCATAAATTCAAAGAAGATATAGAAAAAATGATCAAGGAGTTATTAGAAATGGGTTATATCCAACCTAGTTGTACCCCATTTGCATCATCCTTACTCTTGGTCAGCAAGAAGGAATGTACAATGAGAATGTGCATCAACCATCAAGCCTTTGAAAAAAAAAATATAAAAAATAGGCATCCTATTCCAAGGATTGATGAACTAATGTATGAATTAAATGGAGTATGTTGTTTCTCAAAAAAATTATTTATGATCTAGATATCACCAAATAAGAATGAGGAAGAAAGATGTTCCCAAAACTGCTTTTTGATGTCATTCTGGATACTTTGAATTCCTAGTACTTCTATTTGGTCTCACTAATGGACTAGAAACTTTTCAATCATTTATAAATCACATATTTCACCAAGAATTGAGAAAAATTTTAAACATAATTTTTATTACATGCTCATCTATAGAATATCATATGAATAACACACACAACATATCAAAGAAGTGTTCAATTCCCTGGAAATAGAAGCACTATAAATTGAAGCACTATATGCAAAACTTTGAAAATGTGAGTTTGACTTAAAAGAGATTATTTCCCTAGGGAAAAAAATCAATGAAAAATGGTTGATGTTGATGAGGATAAAATTGAAGACATTTAAAAATGGCCAAAACCCAAAACATTGACCCAACTCAAGGGATTTGTAGGTTTATGTAGCCACTGCCCATGATTTGTAAGAAGGTTTTCTAAAATTGGTTCCCCACTCATAAATTTAACAAAGAAAAAAGCATTTTCATGGAATGATTTAGTACAACAAGATTTTGAGAAACTCAAAGAAACCATGCTCTTGTCCTCTTTTATCTATTCTAGATCTCACCAAACCATTTGAATTATAGAGTAATGCATTAGAAGAGGGAATTGGAGTAGTACTTATGTAAGAGAAGCATCTGATCACCTTTAAAAGTCATAAGTTAGCAAATGTAGAAGAACACTACTTTATATATAATAAGGAAATGTTGGCCATTATGCATGTCTTAGTGAAATTTTGAAAATACTTGGTCTGTGGGAAATTTATTGTGAAGATAGATCATAATAGTATTGCGAAGATAGATCATAATAGTTTACATTTTTTTTCTAACTGAAAAGGATCTTAATGATTGGAAATAAAAATGGGTTACTCAAATCCCATCATACAACATTTTGATATAGAATATGTAAAGGGAATTAACAATGGACTTGTTGATGCTCTCTCAAGAAGGCTCCATATTAATACTATCATGCAAATATCTCAAAGGACTAGAAAGAAGAAATCATATAGGAGTAGATTTGATATCCTCAAACCCATGAAATGTTGGAAGGAAATCTACACAATGAAAACTTTAGAGTTTGGGAAAATATCATCATTTACAAAGGAATACTAAACTTAACTTCTTAATAAAGGTGTGAGGCCTCACCCTGATTCACCCTAGCATCGATGATACATTATTATTTTTGATATTCATGACTCGATATGTCAGAACATTATTTGATGCACTGAACCTTATTATGCTATTTATGATGTGTGATGCTTTACTTTCAAATATTTGATTTCATCATTTAATGCCTTATGAACATGTGCGATGATGAAGTAAATGAATGCAAAAATAACATTTTGATTATGCAATTTTAACTATTGAAAATATGAGTAGAATTGGATAAATAATTGATTATTAGAAAAATGGATGTTTTAATTTATATGATTTTTCTGATACGTACATTACATAATGCATGTGATTTCTTGAACCTGCTGATGTGTGCAATGAGTTTGCAGGAAAATTTAGCCAAGAAACCTAAAGGAAAGATAGAATTGAACCTCTTGTTTAAATGTGCTATCCTTGCATTGTCTTTCTTTAAAGGTTGTTATTTGGTCTTATTATTCCCCTAGCTTATTATTCCCCTAGCTTTTGTTTGTTCCTATTAACTCTTTAAGGCTTAAAATCATTAAATTTAAGTGCCCTAGGGATAAGGGTATGGGTGGGGAGTACTTTCCACCCCCTTAGCTTCTTAGTTTGACTTTTAGGGTCACTCAAAAGACCTATTTTTGATGGATTGCGAAAATTGATTGTCATCTACATGAGTTGGTGACTCAAACTCCATCTTGAGTTACTTGAGGTCTAGTTGAGTTAAGGGATGATACTTAGAGGCTTTTTGGAGTAGTTTTGGGGTTGTTACCCAATATCTAGTTTTGGAGAAGGTTTGAAGATTGAAGGAAGAAAAGGGAAAAGCTCTTCTCAACTTACCATTTTTGCTATAACTCCTTTGGTGAAGGTAGGAGTTCTTCACTCCTTTGAATTATTTCTTCATGTGTTCATGCTTGAATCTTGCTTGACTCATGCATAGGCATTGCGTTGTTCTTGTATTGCTTGCTTGTGCGTTGGGGTTGATTGAGAGGGATCTTAACTTGTTTTTCTTTGATGTTATTCTTATGCTTTCTTTAATGTTTTGCGTTTTGAGGGGATTTCATGGGGATTGTTTTGACATTACTCACCCTTGGATAGGGAAGAACTGGCCATGTATGGGGGAAGGGCCTTAGTTGGACCTCAATGGTGTAGAGCCTCCTCTCATGGTGAGAGGAGGGAAAGAGGGTAGGGTGTATGGGCCCCTACTTGTCATCACATACCTTGTTGATATTGTGAATTCTTGATATGGAAAGAAATGAAAATCCTTGTGGTAATAGCCTCTAAAGGGCCTTGTTGAAGAATGAAAGTTCTTGAAGTTTTAGCCTCGAAAGGGCTATGTTATGGTATGGTGATTGATGTCTCCCATTGAGAAAATCCACCTCCCCCCTAGTTAGGTTCTATGCTTGGACCTATTGTGTAAAATCGGGTTGGAGTGAATGCTTGATTTGTTCTTGATGTTGTGATGTTTCACCCCAGATCAACTCTTGTCTTTTCCTTGTTTTCCTTGAAGAATTGAAGATATTGGAAGAAAGCACTTGTGAAGGTTTTAGAAGAGATTTCATTTGAATTGTAATATTATGAAAAATTTATTTGAATTTATGTGAAATGTATTTGAATTTTGATGTATTGGCGAAGACATCAAGTTTTCTTACTGGTTCTTTCTCGATGGAGCCTTGAACTAGGATGAATAATAGAGAAAGAAAAAGATTATGAAAATCTTCTTGTATTGTTCTTATGTGATTTTAGATTTTGCATATGTATGTGAGAAAATAGCTCATTGGATAATGTCTTGAATTATGAATTTTCAAGTTTTCAATTATGTTAATTAAAAGGAAAATTGATATGTTGAAGTTTCAAATTTGATGTTTAAGTATTAAGAGGAAATAAAAATCCTACATTGTGATCACAAAGTTATCTCTCTCCTTGTTAAGTTTCATAGTTGACAAAATGAAATTTGATTAAGAATTTTGGCTCCACCTTGAATTCTAAATATAAAGGAACATATACCTTGCTATGTGATGATTTATAAAACATAAATTATAGGAGAGAAAAGAAATTATAAACTTTCTCACATCCATGTATTAGCATGCTTAAAAGGGGGAATCAATGTTTCATTAGGTTAAAAATCACTCCTTGTATAAATATGTATATAGCAAAGAAAAACATGCCAACACTTGGTCAAAATTGGCTTCAAAATAAAAATGTGCATCTCCAGGAGTGAAAAACCTCTCTAGAAAATGTACGGGGAAAATTTTAACCCCCCCCCCCCCCAAGTCACAGAAAATATTCTCTGAATTATTCACTCTTTAATTTCACACAAAATCATTGTTAAATCCTTTAAGAGAAATATAAGTTAAATAAATTTAAAATTAAAACATTTAAATGTACATCTTATTGTATCCCTCAACAACAAAACTTTATGCATTAAAAGCTTACCCTTGACAAATAAACATATACAATTTACACCACTAGGAAGTCTGAGTTAGCACATGGGCTTGAAGCAAAGTTGGCAAGCCAAAATTTAAGATTGACAAGAAATTTGAATAATACCTAAAGCCCACCTTAGATATTGTGCTTCTATGACATGTCAGTGGAGGAGGAATGAAATTTAAACTTGGCAAGGTTTTCAAAAAGTTTCCTTCCCACCCATCTCATACCTTTTTATCACCTTCCAAAGGCTAGGCGTGGACTTCATCCAACCATCTGTCAGAATGAGTACTTCAACACTGACGACCTAATGACCTGACAACATGTCACTTCAAGGAGGGGAGCAAGGGAGGTTGTTTGTATTAAAAAAAAAAAACCTGAACTCTTAATAATTAAACCCCCATCCATATTCTCTTCCCATGCGCTTGATCCTATGTGCACACAAGGGGAGCAGATAGGTCTGCGAACTGCAGACCTTGGGCAGCAAACTAGCCATAGGGAAGTGCGCGAGGGCCACTTGTGTGGTTAGGTCTTTGGGGCCTATGCAGAGGAAGGGGGGTAGGTTTTAGGATAGGGGTTCTAGGGTTAGTAGAATAGCACTAGATATATTTTGTGTGTTGTATAGTTGTTAATATTAGTTAGTATGTTAGTTAATATTTAGTTAGTAGATTATATTGTTAAATTAGCATGTAGATAGTTTATGTTAGTCATAATGTTAGGTTAGTTTAAAGTTTAAGTTATTAAATTAGTTTAGTTATTTTCTTCTAGTTTTGATTTAAGTTAGTCTAGTACTATGTTGAATTTTAATTTGATTTAGTTAGGACTAGTTAATAATTGGTTCATGTTTTAGTAGTTAGTAATTTAGTTAAACCTTTAGTAATAGTTTAGAAGGTGATGAAAGTTTAGAGGTAGATTTAGGATTGTTATATTATGTTTAGATTAGTTTTTATTTTATGTGATAGTTAGTCTATGTTAAATATAGTTAAGTTATGTGTTAGTAACATGTAGTTTATGTTGTTTGAATATCGATTATTTAATATTCTAATGTTTAGAGATTTTAATTGGTTACTTAGCTTTTAGTTGTTCCATATTGTTAAAGTCTTAAGTTAATTAGTTTCATGTTTTTATTTGTAACATTTTAAATATTAGTGAATAGTATCATTTGGTAATTTTTTTATTTGCAAGTTGTTTTATTATTCTAGTTCAAGTTTTAATTTAGGATATATGTTAAATGAATTAATTTGATATGTTGGTGGATATTAGTTAGTTAGGTAAGATAGTTGTAGTAAAAGTTAAAGTTGTTATTATTTCTTGTTAGTAAGTTTTGAAATTATCATAATTATTGTTAGCTTAGTTAAAAGGATAATGTGGTTGAAATTAGAGACGTTAAATTTATCTTGAATTTAGTTTTAATTAAGTAACAAATTTAATTAGTATATCCAAAGGGTTTCAAGTACATTGTGTAGTTATATCTTATCTTATAAAATTAGTACTAATCATGTAGTTGGTTGCAAATTGATTAATTTAGATTAAAATTAAGTAAATTTTTTAACCAATAAGTATGTTCAGTTTAAAACTAGTTTATGATAGACTAATGAATTAATGAGACAAATGTTAATATCAATCTTATAGAAAAAGTTCTATTTAACGATTTATTTCTCCTTAAGTTTATAATCTTAAGATGTAATGTAGAGAACCTATACTTTAACTTTGAACACAAACATATCAAACTTAGAGTAGTTTAATTTTTAACTTTAAAAAAAAATTTATTGTGTGTTTTGCCCATATATTTTGGGCATGACATTTTAGTATCAGAGCACATTTTTCAACACTAGGAACCTAAAACCATTACGCTTCTAAAACTTAAACTAAACTTTAAATTTTGTAGGATGCCTCCTATTACTCGAAGTAACCAATGAGGTAGAGGTTGTAGGGCGAGAGGTGGTAGAGTGGGGCAAGAGGATGGACCACCTCAACCTCCACCACCACCTGACCTAAACCAGGACATTATAGATGCCCTTCAAACTATGATCAGTGTAGTTTAGCAGAGGGTAGTACTTGTAGTTCAGCCAGGTTAGCAGATTCTCATAGTGGAAGCAGAGGGACCTAGAGGAGGCAAACTCGGAGGTAGGGAGAGGAGTAGGAATCCCCCACAGAGGTAGGTTGAGGGACAGGGTGAACATGAGCGTGAGTCGATACATCAAAGAGGACCACCACTCGACAAGCATCCTAGGCACATAGGAGATGATATCAAAGAGTTGATATGACTCAGACCACCACACTGTACTGGTTCTACAAAGGGGACAATAGCAGAAGCCTGGTTGCAGATTCTTCAGTACTACTTTGGATTACATCCATATGGGAGTAATTTGAAGGCACGTCTTGTAGTCCATCAGCTGAGAGGTGATGCCTCCAATTACTAGCATCAGGAGGAGACTATAGAAGGAGTGAGGATGGATACCCTCACATGGGAGTCATTCTTCGAGAGGTTTCGAGAGAGGTATTTGTTAGAGCACTTCAGACAGAAGCAGATAAAGGAGTTCCATTCTCTATATCAGAGGGGCCTTTCAGTAGCTCAGTATGAGAGTAGGTTTCTTGAGCTCCCTCCTTATGTTGAATACATCAAGAATGAGAAATTGTGAGTGCATCACTTTATCATGAGTCTAAATTTCTCACTTTAGGGTCTAGTTTGTATGGCCTTCCCTACCACCTTCAGACAAGTAGTGGAAATAGCACTAGTTGTCAAGGACACTCGAGGTAGACAGGAGTCACGGGATCAATCTCAGAACCGAAACTCTACCTGACAGAAACCCCCTTGGAAAGGGAATCAGAACTATACACCAGGGTCCTCTAAGGGCCAACAGTCTAAGCAATAGTAGCAGTAGGAACCCTCACAGGTTTATCAGGGCTCCAAGCGCAAGTAGTGGTAGTCACAGCAGGATTAGAAAGTGCATGCCCCATAGTCACAGTCATAGATGACTTAGTAGTCTTCCATGGGTGGATACAGTGTGTAATGCCCCGCCAAGGGATCCAAAGAATTTTACTAAGTTTGCCAAACAATTTTATTTTTTTAAAATATGAAAGATAAAACCATTCATAACATTTGCAGAAGCAATAGCAACAATTCAAATGAAAATAAACATAACATATATACATAACAGGCTACATTCTTTAAAGATCTCTTAATGTTGTATCATATCTAAATTAACTATTCATCTAACATCCCATCTTTATGAAATAAAAATGATACATCCAATGTACTTAAACAATATACAAGTGTCCTTTTGTAATTATATTTTAGTTTAGCTCAATCATCCACTGTACATATCACAGGGTATGAAAAGCTTAAAAGAATAAACATCCAAGTATATAAAGTACATCATCATCATCTAATATTAATCCATGATGCAATAACATAAATGAAACCACATATCATACATGATACATCATCACAAAAGATATAAACATCCATCACAAAAGATATAAACATCCATCACAAAAGATAACCATATATCACAAACATAAATAAACTAAGTGCATGGTTCCTCCCAACTGTAAATAGCATCATTAGACCATTGTCAATCCTAGCCATCCCTCCGTGCGTAACATTCCAAAGCATCGAAGAGATCATCGATATTAATATAGTAGGAATGTCACTCCTAAAACATCCTACTAACATGCAAAGTAAAGCATAATAAATCATCAACTAACATATGCAAAGTAAAGCAAATCATCAATATAAGAAACATACCAGTAAATACATCCATCATAAGGTATATTATCTATCATAATGCTCCAAGAACATAATGAAGAATAAATACCAACCAAGGATACTCTAGCCACGGTGTCTCGGATGGATCTCAAATGATAAGAGTGAAAATGCACTACCACCCGACAGTGTGGAACCTAAGTGGTCCACTCCCACCGTGCTGAGGAGATAATCTCAAGTCCCAAACAGGATATCAATTGACGAAGCACAAATATCTATAAGTCTAGGAATCCTAAAAGTATACTAACTCAAAGGTTCCATCACACAAAACCGACATCTAATTCCCAGAGGCACACAAAGACATGTAGGAAACCTACTCTGCAAGTAGGAAAGTGTCATCGCAATTATCATGTACAAGTTACCTTGGTAGTTAGCTAAACTCCACAGGTCCATACTGATCTCATGCGGCCACTAGTATCCTCTCATACTGACAAGGCATACTACGGAATGCACGGTGGAAACCATGAGTTCTCACTACTCCCATCCTAGCCTATACAAGCACTCAAGGCATGGGCGAGAACATCAGAACAATTATCTTTTTAGGTTCATTTAATCCCCATTTAGTGTGTAAATGTTATCACTTATTAACCAAACTTACAATGAGTTACCCTGGCAGCCACTTAGGGCCCCGGCCCCCATTGCAAGCCACTTCCCGACACTACAAGTAGATTACCTACCCTAAGCTCATGGAATCATAAATCTCAAAATCATAAAAGATAATCCATAATAAAATCATCAAATATGCATAAAAGCATCAAATATCCATAATAAGAATCATCAAATCTCCAAGATAAGAATCATCAAATCTTCATGAGCATCTGAAAAAGCATCCATAGAAAATCATGACCACAATAGTTCTCTATTGGCAACTAAAGGCATCACTGATAATCATAAGTATCAATTGGTTCTCAATAACCAAAATATATCTCAAGATAAATGGTTCTCAACAAACAACCAAGAATATCTCAAAATCATACTGATCGAAGACTCCAAAATGGTTGAGTCAAACATGTCACAACATGAAATCATCAAGAAATAAATCCATATTTCAGTCCCATCATGGCGACTAGAAAATAATCCAAGGATAACTGATTGATGACTCAAATATGATTAGCTCAAGTATCTTAGATATATATACATCTCAGCTTCACACATGAAGGTTGAAGAACAAATACAAAAATTTTATAAAGCATATGATCACATAACCATGGTTGGGCTTATAAAGATCAAGACCAAATAAGATCAACATGTCATCACATCTCATAACCCCCGAGCCTCTGGTAACAACCTAGGACTGGTCAACACTAGTCAACCCAAAACCCAAAACAAGAAGCATATAGAATACACAATGCAAACACATGTTTTGGTTTACTAACTTCACATAGTTGAATAATGTGTAGGGGTTTTCAATTTTCTGTTTGCAAGTATACTTTCAAGTGTATAAAGTTACCATTTGACCTACAAGTCAACCCATTTGTTCCCTGATAGCATTATTCTAAGAATAACTTAAAGATAATTATTTACTCATTAAAATGATCATCACTGACCTTTAATTAAATTGTTTTCTTTATTTAACTAAGATTCATATTCTAATTGATTAACCTTTCAACTTTTTTAGGATCATTATTCATTATATTATAAGAGGACCAATTATCATTCTTCGAATAAGAGACTATAACTTTATTAAAATGATCAATTACATCAATCAATTAACATAGGTCCATATTCTAATAGTCCTCAATTAAATATTACTAAGTCTTCACCATTAAATATCTAAGGTCATCATTCAAGTCATAAGAATAAGACCTATCAACTT
The DNA here is from genome assembly GCA_028749045.1 of Cupressus sempervirens. Classification (NCBI taxonomy): domain Eukaryota; kingdom Viridiplantae; phylum Streptophyta; class Pinopsida; order Cupressales; family Cupressaceae; genus Cupressus; species Cupressus sempervirens. Next base: position 793,817,603 of record CM053792.1, read on the forward strand.
GATATTAATATTTCTACAATCTTATTAAAAGAATTATATGAATTAAATCTTCATTATTTAACTTAATTGTTAATTAAATCTAATTAACTCTCATCGATTGATTTAATTAATAATTACATAATCATAGCAACGTTCCAATTAATATCAGTTGACTAATAACTAACTATAATTCTGTATGATAAAAGTCAACTATAATTCAATACTCAAAAGATCATATTAATAATTCAATAATAATTATTGAAAATCTTAAATGACCATATTCGTCATCTTTCAAAGAATACCAACATTCCCTTAACAAATTTTTATTATCATTAATCTTTTCAAATAAGACTCTATCGCACAACTTAATTATTAATATCATAGTTATAATATCAACTCAATGAATATCAATTGATTAAAAATCAATTATAATCCAACTCCAAAATTTATTATCGTGTACTAAACTTCAATCAATAAATAATCTCCACTAGATTAACTCTAATCAAATTTGTTGATATCTATTTAAACCATTATTTACTAATATTTTGCTAGTCCTTACAAACATTAATAAATAATAAACTCCTCAAACTATACACACTCAATCTATAGAATCCTTCCATAAACTCATTAGCTAATATTTCGCTAACTCTTAACTCCATTAAGGTATTGAAACGTATTAACCAATAACATAATAATTCAGTCTTAATCCAATATCACTTAGAGTTTCTAAATTTAAATCAACATAATATAAATTATCATCTTACAATTATTTAATCAATATTAAAATCAACCATTAGACTCCATTTTTTAATTGTTCTAATAATATTTTGTCTATATAAACATTGTTTGAAAGAGATCCCTATCACAAACCAATAAGACTCACTGTAGATTTTAACACGAATAATCTTCAAATTCTTAACATTATCATCTTCATTAAACAACTCTAAAATTGTTTAATATATATTAAATAGTATTCAATATACATTATAAAAAGTCCACTATATAAACTATATTAAAATCTATTTTCTTTTAATTTTCTCTCATCCATTAACTTAGATTGACTAGTAATTAATTACACTTCTTCTACTATTAATTAATCTTAATTAAATTTGATTTAATTAGATTAGATAATAAACCATATAAAACTAATGCATATTAATAAGATTCTAATAAGGGAAGATTTTAATAATATCTTAATTCATTCCATGCTTTGATATATTATTTTTGTGAAGTTTAAGCATAAAGAACTCTTGGTTATGGAAAATGGAAAAATATCTGTCATTGAATACAAAAGTCTCAGTACGACGGCCGTATCTCCCTAATGAACTGTTGGATCGAGCTAAAATTTAAATATGTTGGAGAGGGCCAAGTTGCGCCAATTCTGACTAGAGTGATCGAATAAATTTGATCCTGATAAAAAGTTATGAATGACTGAGTTCAGGTCTATCCAAGGGGCAGCAACAGGACAATCTGTGATGAATTAAGAATTTCCTCTTAAAATGTAATTGTTCTCTAAATTTACCCATTCATCCATATAATAGGTTTGTCCATACGCATCTAAAAATATAATTTGATAGAAAGATTACATCTAATCATATGAATTTTCAACTTAGAATTTCTATTTTAATTTCAAATCTTGTCTATCTAATTTCACAATATAAATTCGAACCCAAACCCGATTAAGATCTAATTATTTCTCCTTAATTGGATCTAGAATTTTTCTATTGTTTTCTTTGCAACCATACATATCTAGATTCTAATTTCAAATACAGAGAGTATTCAGACACATAAAACAAATATGATGAAGACAGGAAGAGAAAGAGTGCAAAGGGAATATGAGAATATCACGAGTGCACCTGGACACTGATGCTAATTTGCCATGCCTCAGAAGTCCATAGAAAATCCTTTCCTTCTCCATCATTTACAATTCTTCCAAGAATTCAAGCCGATCGAATCCTCCAAGTGATTAGAAGATCTAGAAGGAGCATAAAAGAAAGTAGAAAATATATGAGCATATGCATCTTCTCCCATGCATGTAAGCTTTGAAGTTTTTATTTTATTTTTAGCTTGTAGCTCGAGGCTTCCATTAAGCTTGTAGCTTCCATTAAGCTTTTCATTTAAGCTTCTATGAATGCCTGAATATCAAGAGCTCTCAAGAAACCTTTGGAATGCTTCTTGAAACCGCTGAAAGGTTTCACCAACTAAGCATGGGTCTTTTCCAATTCTTTTTGATGAGTCATAGAATTGTAGACACCTTGTGCTTAATTGATGCACTAACCCCCGTATTGTTGACACATGTTAATTCCCATGCAAGCTTGTAACTCCAATTTACTTTTTAAATAATTTCTATTTAAATTTTATAACTTTCATTTTAATTGTTATAAATTTTATTATTATTATTTTATTTATTACTTTATTATTATTTTATAATTATTATTAATTTTAATTTCTAGTTTTTTTTTATTTAATTCCTTTTCCCCAATAATTCACATTTAATTAATTAAAATCAAAATATCAAAGATCATGATATTTTATTAATTTTTTCAAATAAATAATTTATGAATTAAATCTATTTATTAAGACTTAATTAATGAAAAATTCACCATAGTCCTCCAAGATAAAATATGAAAAGCCATCATAGAACAAATCATACAAAATAAATCTAAAGGGTTAAAAATCATGAAATATGTCATCCAACACATTCGGTGGGTATTCAACTCAGATACTTGTCCTAATTTTTCAATTAGGACAAATGGCTTAAAGGGTTGGGATTTGGACTTGAGAATTTATCTCCCCTCTCTTATCATTGAGATAATGTGATAGGGTACGCTCATCCTGGCAATTTAGGGAAGTCGATACCCAGTACCTGCAACATGCATAAAAACCATGCATGTACAAACACAATATATACTAAACTAAACAGACAATGGTAGGAAGTGGTGCATCATGTAGATCCCAACTAGCAAGTGACTACGACTCCATTCCTTAACCACATCAGACACGCCATACAAAAGCAAACACGCAAGGCAAACACGCACACCATACACATGCAAGTATGGAGTAAGTATCCATAAGAAAGAACATATGATAATAAATCATCTTACTAATCATCATTAATAATTGAAAGCAATATAATAATCATCATCAATAATTGTGAACACTAAAAATAATCATCATACATACATGCAATGTAGAGTCTAAGTAATCTCATCACATAATAAACTGAATCCATAGCACAATATCTGATAATCTCAAAAGAATGCTGCTAACCAACAACATAAAACTAGTTCTAAAAGAGTTCAACAACGATAACAAAATGTGAACTAGGGGCAGGCACTACACAGTGTGTCTAGTAGGTCAGGAGGACCACATCAGTCTAGATCATAGGGTGCACGATCTTATACATGAGGACTTTGTTACACTTGTAGTGGCATGGGTCATATTGCTAGAGAGTGTCCTCAAGGACAGTCATCCAGTGGTCAGAGAGGGGCTTCTTTAGAGCTGACAGTTGGAGACATGGGCAAGTCCCATAGAGTTTTTGCAGCAGTTGATAACCGCCAAGCTGAGTATCAGGCTACAGTTATCGAGGTTGGAGATGGAGTCTCTGTGGACCTCCACAAAATATTATAAGTGATAGAGATAGAAAATTTCTCAAAAATTTCTAGCAATTTTTTTTTCACATAGCGAGAACAAGCTTGACTCCTAGTACATGTTATCACCCAAAAATAGATGGGAAAATAAAAGTGGTAAATAAATGTCTAGAAGGATAGCTAAAAAACTATGTTTCAAGATTGTTTAGAAAGCTTGGATTAAGTGGATACACTAAGGAGAATACAACTATGACACCACTCATCATATGTCAATAAGAATAAGTCCATTTAAATAACTATATGGATATGAAGTGACCTCCTTTGGAAGTTTCAATCTTCAAGAAAGTAGAGTACTAGGTGCACAAAATTTTGTAGAGCAAAGCATAGATATCATTAACTCATCAAAATAGAATATATGTGAAGGAAAGAATAAACAAAAGTTTTATGCAAACAAGAAGCATATGGAAACATCATTTATAGTTGGAGACTTGGTATTTTTACAACTTCAACCATCTAATAAAACCTTGATTAAAAATAATTGTGTAGAAAAAGATCAAGCCACAAATCTATGGACCATATAAGATATCAAAGAAAATTGGAGAAGTAGTTTATCAACTTGAGCTTCTGAAAGATAGTAAGATTCATAATATGTACTCAAGAAGGTTCTAGGATAGAAAGTAATTCCTTGTGCAAACTTACCCCCCTTGGATGATGAAGACTAACTCACTGTAGTCCCGAAAGTAATTTTGGACACTTGAGAAAGGAAATTATAAAATAGGACTATTACATAAATCTTAGTCAAGTGGAAGATCTTACCATTAGTAGATGCTACTCAGGAAAAAGAAGAAACTCTTATGTTGCTCGAGGACAAGAAAATTTGGGATGGAGGGACTATAATGGAGCTTAATTGAATTAAAAATATATGTCGATTGAACAATTTATGACTATATATTGAAAACAACATATGTCATTATCTAATAAAATATAAAAATTATCTTTGAAGAATAGTTTACATGTAAATTCTTTTAATGTAACTTTAAAATAAAAACATCTAAAGTGTTGAGAAGAAGGGAAATGGTTGATAAAGAATGTTTTGAATCATTATTTTTTCATTGATGTCAAAATTGATATTAGCTAGAATGATAATTGCTTATAAGATCCAAGTACTACCACTTAGTTGATTCATGAAGAGGATTTAATCAACTAGATGTAACAAAAGCACCTAAGGGAAAGGTTGAGTTCTGGTTTTGTAATGAAGCACAAAGATTAGGTAAAACATTTGTGAAATGATGCATTGATAATATACTTAAAGATATAGAGGTTTGCCACACTTAGAAACAATGGAAGAATAAGTTGCAACAAGGTTGACTACAAAGCTCAACTAGGTTCATTCGTGAGTGCTAAGCAAGCTAGTTATAGACGAGCAAATTTTTAGTTAGTGTCGAGCAAATACAAAATCTAGTATGTGTTGAGTGATACAGAAGGAGCTGAGCATATTCAGGTGTTGACAAAAGTAATAGGTTGTGACCATCAAAAAAACTTAGTGGATGCTTAGTGAATCGATAGTAGGTGTCGAGCATTAGTAAAATGTAGTTGAAGTTGAGTAACATAGTATGTGCCAAGCACTAGAATTTCAATAGTGCTAAGTTGTTGCATTATTGAAAAAGTCAAAGATTCACCAGATCTAAGCCAACAAAGTTGTTACCTTGAATTTTGTGAACTAGATGGAGGATAAGGATGATGAGTTGGTGGCACAAAATTTTTGATAAACTATTTTTTGAGTGAATTCAAGAGGATTCTTGATGTTTCTAGAAGGAACAAGATGTGGGTTAGATTCATTGAATCCTACCTAATCCATTTGAACCTGAATTAAAGGAAGGAAGAATTGAGAAGGAAAAAAGTTTACATAGCACTATTTAAGGAGTCACAAGCAAAGAAGCAAGAGCTTCTGGTGTGCCAAATTGTGAAGTGGTTGAACGGTGTCGAGGAGAAGGCATCAAGGAGAAGAAGAATAGAGCCCAAAAACTTTGCTTCAATAAGTGGTCAAAAAGAAGATTGCATTGGTACATTGAGCATGAAAACTTAAGGAGATAACGCTTGAAAGGAGAAAAAGATTTCAAAGATGAAGAGATTAAAATCCAGGTAAATGTGAAGAGCTAAATAGTGATATAAAGTCTAGAAGATAAGTTGTGAACTGTAACCAGGTCAAAACCACTTATTGTTACTCTCTAGAAATTGTATTAGTTAGGGTAAAATTGTAGTAGTCATAGGTTGGTTTAATAGCCATTTGTAAAAAATATAATAAGGTGAAATTCCAAGTGAATGTTCTAAAGTTCTCTAACTAGGCTCACTTTTAACAAGGTGGTTAAATCCTTTAACTAGGTTACATTTAACAGTGTGTTGTAGCCTTTAACAGGGCATGCCTTTCATAGGGCATCACATCAAAAGAGTGAGAATTGAGTAGCATGTTACTGGTGGTTTTTCCCAAATTGGGTTTCCATGTAAATTAATTTTTTATGTGTTGATCTTTCATGTGTTATGCTTGCATGTTGATTTACAGTAACTTGCTAAGTAAAAAATTTTAAGCTTGGATGCATGAACAATTTAATAGGCTCACTTTACTTGATGAAAAAGTGTTAGTTGGACATTTGGACCTTGACTAACTAATTCAACCCCCCTCTCAATTATTCTAAAGCATTTCTAACAATTGGTATAAGAGCCATCTATTTATTTAGTTTAAAGGTACTAGAAGCAAGAAGATCAAGATGTCCAAGAGAGAAGTTCCCAAGCTCAAAAGAGATAACTTCACTACATGGCAAAGCTTAATGAAACTACACCTTGGATCAATAGGTGACTATGCAAAAACATTAGGGTATGTGCAGGATCATGGCCAACTAAACTATGCTCTTAAGTGGTGATAAAAAATTTAAAAATCAGGGTTATGTCAACTTGACACATAATTTTCTACATGCTATTAGCTTTATATCACAAATTTGAGAAAAAAGAATCTCTAGAAAATTGAATCTAGTTTCGAAACTACTAGGACTTATCTCAAAAAAATAAAAATTGATTGGTCAAATTTTTGAATTTTAATGCAATATTACAAAGTTTTTAGAACAAAAATAAGAAGTGGATGTATGTCTGACCACCTTAATCAAAATTAAATGATAATATTTTTTACTAATATTATAGATATAAATAGTAGACTCATGCCCAGATGTGACACATATTTTTTGAGTATTTTTATTCTAAATAAATAATAATTAATTAATTTTTGACTTTAGTATTTTTGGAATATAAAAACTCTAGTGTCTGACCACCTTAACTAATTCAAAACTCTACAAAATTTTATTTTTTTATTTTTTTTCCTTATAGTGGAAGAAACATAGAATGTGATGCAAATTTTGGATTTAAAAAATATTTTACCATTTGAAAGTCACAGTTGTTTTTCAAGTAGTGTGTTAGTCAGCGCTTTATACACAACTCCATTAGAAATTAAGTAATAATTGCTTAATAAATTCATAATTTGATGAACCTTGCATTTATGGAAAGATAAGAACATTATTAAGAAACCCTTTTCATTTCATCAAATTTTGGCAAAAAAAAGTAATCAGCTACATGTTTGAAGTAAAAATCACACAAAAAAAGGCCAAAAACAGATTTTAAGGATGTTTTTAAAGTTGACCATATAGGGTTGGTATCAAAAGATATAGTAGACCTTATAAAGATATTAATTATTTTAATTTAGTATTATAGTGGGTGGGAAAAAAGTTGTAATAGATTTTGAAATAGTTTAAGGCATTTTAGAACTACATATTTTTTAGATCGCCACTTTTTGGCACACCATGATCCTACACATACCCCTCAATTAGAGTGGAACACAATCAAGCAATGTTGGAGATTTCCTCTACCCTCAACTATACTAATTTTGATGACATCAAAGGATGTGACTCTAGATTCAAGATGTGGAAAGCCCTATTAGATATATATGGAGGAGATCATAATGTTCAAAGAACAAAAAGAGAAAGCCTCAAAGGAAAGTTTGATGACATGAAAATGGAGGAAGGTGAGAATGCCTCTTAATATGCCTCTAGAATGAAAGAAGTAGTAAGTGCAATAAGAAGTCTATGTGGTCATTTGGAAGATGATACTATCAATAGAAAATACTTAAGAACTTTGCTCCCTATCTATTCTATTAGAGTTTTAGCCATCCAAGAGTTAAGATGTGTACCAGAAAACCAACTAACTTTTGAAGGCATAGTATGAAGATGTACTGCATTTGAATTGTTCAACTTTGATAACTACAGACCTAAGAATCTTGAATCTTCTTTCAAGGCCAAGTTGACATTGAAAGATACTGAGGAGGTGAAATCAAAGAAGAAGAGTAGAAAAGGAAAATAAGCATCCATTGATAGTAGCACAGATGAGGAAGATGTATAACAATTGGAAGCAATATTGGTCATAAGATTTCATAGAGGCAAAGATCAATTCAAAGGTAAGCTACCTATCATTTGTTTTAATTGCAATGAAGTAGGACATATTGTTGCAAGGTATACATAGAAGCATAATTACAAAGAAGGACACAAGTACAAGAACAAAAGAGAAGATAATGGTAGACATTACAAAGACAAAGGCAAAAGATGCTACATTTTCGAAGAGGATTCTAATGAGAATGATGATGAAGTAGTCTATGTAGCCATGAAGGATGAGTTAGATGAAGATGAAGCAACAACATTGGTAATCTGTGTGAACAAAAATGACAAATGGATCATAGACAGTAGATGCTCACATCACATGACAATAGACAAAATTAAGTTTATTACCTTTACTCAATATGATGGAAATAGTGTTAGATTTGGAAATGATGCTTCATGTGAAATCAAAAGAAAAGGTTCTATTAAACTTACAGAGAAACTTTTATGTGATAATGCATACTATGTTGAAGGATTGAACCACAATTTCTTGAGTGTATCATAGTTAGGCAGTGTAGATTGCAAAATAGAATTTAAAAACAAAACTACTAAAATCTATGACATTGATGGAAATCTGATAGGAAAATATGAAAAAACTAGGAGTAACTTGTTTTATTTGGATATGGAAGATGCAACATATCTCATTGTAAAACTTGATGATGGATGCCTATGACATAAAAGGTTGTTTTATGTTAACTTTGATAATATGATTAGCATCAGAAAAAGAGAAGAAAGTTAGAAGTTTTCCTAGGTTAAAGAAGCCTAAAAATACAATGTTTGAACAATGTCAACTAGGAAAGATGACTAAGTCTAGTTTCAAAAGAAAAACCTATACTTCCAAAGAAGTATTAGAGCTAGTCCATATAGACTTGTGTGGCCCAATAGAAATAAAAAGCTACCAAGTAGATAGATATATAATGCTATTTGTGGATGACTACTCTGGGATGATGACTGTCATGTTATTGAAGCAAAAATCTAATGAATTTCAAATGTTTAAGTGGTATTTGGCTATGGTTGAGAAAGAAATAGGAAAGAGTTTAAAGTGCTTAAGATCAGATAGAGGAGGAGAGTTCACATCAAAATAGTTTGAGACTTTTTGCAATGACAAAGGAATTAAAACAAAGACATTAGCACCAAGAACTCCTCCACAAAATGGCATTATAAAAAGGAGGAATAGATCAGTAATAGACTATGCCAGAACATTAATGATGGAGAAGAATGTTTCACTCAATTACTGGAGAGAAGTTGTAAGTACTATTGTCTACACTTTGAATCAAGTACAAGTAAAGAAAGGTACAAATGCAACACCTTTTGAATTATGATATGGTCACTCACCCAATGTAAAAAAATTCAAAGTATTTGGTTGTAAATTTTATATTCTTAAAGATACTAGGAATGGAAAGTTTGATGCAAAGAGTGATGAAGGAATATTCCTTGGATATTCCAGTGGAAGAAAAGCATATAAGTGTTTGAATACTAACACTAACAAGATTGTGGAGAGTGCAAATGTAAATTTTGATGAGCATGCAGAAGTCCAAGTTGATGAATCCAAGAAATCATAAGATTATAGATCTTTTGTATACTTCTATTAAGGAATGCCAACTAAAAATGATGCTACCAATCAAGTTGGGATTTGACAACAAATTTTAGTATCATCTAAGTCACAACTAGTGAATGCCAAGTTGCATTCAGAAGCTGAGTTATAGAATGAAGAAAATGCACACTCTGACTCTAAAAGTAGTACACATGGAAGAGATGATCAAATGCCAGAAAGTGATGTGCAAAGTGACTCTAAAGCTGAAGAACCAAACATGGAAAGAAGGATAGAACCAAGACTATCCAAGTATGTGAGAAGATATCACCCTACAGAATCAATTATTGGTGACAAGGATGCTAGACCAATGAAAATGAATAGACTAAGGAATGAATCATGTTTTCTGAGCAAGATTGAGCCAAAAATAGTCAAAGATACACTACAAGATGATAATTGGTATAAAGCTGTGGAAGAAGAGATAGACTAGATTGAGAAGAACAAAACTTGGACTCTAGTTCCTAGACCAACCGATAAGAATGTAATTGGTACGAAATGGGTATTTAGGAACAAACTTGATGAAAATGGTGAGATCACATGAAATAAGGCTAGATTGGTCTGCAAAGGTTATGCACAAGAGGAAGGACTAGATTATCGAGAAACATTTGCTCCTGTTGCAAGAATGGAAGTATCAGAACACTTCTTGCATATGTTTCCTACAAAGGTTTCAAAGTCTACCAAATAGATGCCAAGTTGGCTTTTTTGAATGGTATACTAGAAGATGAAGTCTACATAGAATAACTAGAGGGATTTTTTGATGAAAACAACAAGGATATGGTTTGCAAATTGCATAAAGCACTCTATAGTTTGAAGCAAACACCTAAAGCATGGTATGAGAGACTACACAAATACCTTGTGAAGATAGGATTTGAGAGAAAAAATGACAAAAAAAACTTGTATATCAAGGTAGAAAAAGGTAAAGATATTCTGATATCTAAAATATTTGTTGATGATATTATATTTGGAGGAAGAGATGCCCTATGCAAAGATTTTGCTAACCAAATGAAACATGAGTTTGAAATGTCAATGTTTGGAGAAATTAAATTCTTTGTTGGATTGCAAGTACATCAATTAAGGCATGGAGTATTTGTGACAATATCAAAATATATCAAGGAGATACTCAAAAAATTTGGATTATAAGATTCAAAACTAGTCAATAGACCAATGGTAATAGGACATAAGTTATCCAAGAATGATGAGTTAGCTAAAGTAAATTAGACAATGTAAAGATAAATGATTGGAATGTTGCAATATGTTGTGCATAATAGATCAAACATTGCATTACCTATTAGAATAGTGGCAATATTTTCTAAAAATTCAAAAGAAAATCATCTAATGGCAGTGAAAAGAATACTGAGGTACCTAAAAGGAACTGATGACTTTGGCTTGTATTATAAGAAGAGTGAAAAGATTGAGTTAAAAGCCTACACTGATATAGTTTGGGGAGGAAATATTGGTGACAGAGAGAGCACTGGTGGAGGATCACTTTTCTTAGGTAAAAGATTGATTACTTGGACCAACTAAAAGAAAATTTGTACCTCACAATCCACAATAGAAGTTGAATATGTTGATGTTCCTATCAACTACACCAATATTGTACGGATCAAACATCTATTTTAAGGTATGAAGGAAGAGGTAATTGAACCTATGATACTTTATTTTGATAACACAAGTGCCATCAACATATCAAAGAATCCTATGATGCATGCCAAAGCAAAGCACATTGCAATTAAGTATCACTATTAAATAGAATTGGTGGAAGACAAGCAAGTAAGGATGGAATATATTAGTTCAAAGGAATAGATCATTGATGTCTTCACAAAAGTGATACCTAAAGATGCATTTGAATATTTTAGAAGTAAGTCAGGGGTGATACCCCTAGCCAAGGCTACCTAAGTAACAACAAAGATTTCCCTGCATCAAATGAGTTGATTGTAGAAATATTATGAATTGATGCAAAGGATACTTGCTTTAGGATTTTTGCCTGAAGTAATCAAATTACTGAAGTTTCAAATTAGTCACAAAGCAAGGTGACAAAGGAAGAAATTGGAGTACCTACAAATGCTACACTAATATGTTAAGATGCTAAGGTAATAAGTGTTTGGCATTGTTGTCAAAGGGGGAGAAATAGTAGAAATTGATCAATAGCATTCAATTGGATAGAGGGAGAAGTAGAAAAAAAAGAAAAAACTAATCAAATCTATAGGATCAAATGGACAGAGGGAGAAGAAGCTAATGCCAGAATAGCATAACATGATCAATGGGGAGAAATAATGTAAGAATGAGTCAGGAGTAGTACAAGATCAAGTGAACAATGGTAAGCCATAGAAAAGAGGGAGAAAAAGAATTTTTTGATATGCATAGGGAGAATAGCAAGGATATAGCAGCTCAGAGGGAGAAAAATAGCATAGACAAGAGTCAATCAAAGGAATAGTACAAAGAAGAAGGAGAAGATAGTTTATCAACAAAAGAATTCAGAGGGAATCATAAGCTAGTTTATGTTGCTGATAAAAATGAATACTTTTCAATAAAAATTTATTTTCTTGGCATTTGATTTATTATTTTAACCTAGTTATCATTTTGATAACTTGGTTGATCAGTTTGGTTTGCCATCAATGCCAAAGAGGGAGATTGTTCGAAATCTAATTGAAAAGATCACTATCAAAGAGGAAGATTGTTGATAAGAAGGAAAATGGTTGATAAAGAATGTTTTCAATCATTGATGTCAAACTTGATATTTTCTACAATAAAAATTTCTTATAAGATTCAAGTTTTATCTCTTAGTTGATTGATGAAGAGGATTTAACCAACAAGATGTAACAAAAACACCTAAAGGAAAGCTTGAATTTTGGTTTTGTAATGAAGCACAAGGATCAACTAAGACATTGGTAAAATGATACATTGATAATATACTTGAAGATACAAAGGTTTTTCACACTTACATATAGTGAAAGAATAAGTTGCAATAAGGTTGACTGCAAAGCTTAACTAAGTTCATTAGTAAGTGATGAGAAAGCTAGTTAGAGTTGAACAAATTTTTAGTTAGTGCTGAGCAAATGAAAAAACTAGTGTGTGCTGAGTGATAGAAAAGGAGCTGAGCATGTTTAGGTGCCGAGAAAAGTAATCGATATCGAGTGTCATAAAAACTTAGTTAATGACAAGTGAATCCATAGAAGGTTTTGAGCATCAGTAAAATACAGTTGATGCCTAGTAACACAATATGTGTCAAGCACCAAAATTTCAATATTGCTGAGCTACTACATTATTGAAAAAGTTAAATATTTTTCATATCTGAGTTGACAAAGTTGCTACCTTGAATTTTGTGAACCAGATGGAGGATAAGGATGATGAATTGGTGGCATAGAATTTTAGATAAAACATTTTTTGAGTGAATTCATGAGGATTCTTCATGATGTTTCTAGAAGGAACAAGATGTGGGTTGGATTCATTGAATCCTACCTAATCCATTCAAACCAAAACTAAAGGAGGGAAGAATCAAGTGGGAAAAAGGTTTGCAGACTTCTATTTAAGTAGACGCAAGTGAAGAAGCAAGAGCTGTTGGTGTGCCAAATTGCAAAGTGGTTGAAGAGTGTTGAGGAGAATGCATCAAGGAGAAGAAGAACAGAGCACAAAAAATCTTCTTTGGTAAGTGGTTAGAAAGAAGATTGCACTGGTACATCAAGCATGAAGACTCAAGGTGATGAAGGTTGAAAGGAGAACAAGCTATCATAGCTAAAGAGATTAAAATCTAGGCAAATGTGAAGAGCTAAACATTGATATGAAATCCACAAGATAAGTAGTGAGCTGTAATCAGGTTAAAACCCCTTATTGTTACTCTCCAACAATTGTATCAGTTAGGGTAAAATCCTAAGGAATTAGGTTGCTTTAACAACCATTAGTAAATCCTTTAACAGGGTGACATTCTAAGTGAATTTTCCAAAGTCCTCTAACCAGGCCCACTTCTATTAGGGTGGTTAAATCCTTTAACCAAGTCACATTTAATAGTGTTTTGTAGCCTTTAACAGAGAAGACCTTTCAGAGGGCATCACTTTAGAAGAGTGTGAATTGACTAGCATGTTAATAATGGTTTTTCCCGCATTGGGTTTCCACATAAATCATTGTGTTATGTGTTGATCTTTCATGTGTTATGCTTGCATGTTGATTTATAGTAACTTGCTAAGTAGAAAAGTTTAAGCTTGGATGCATGAACAGTTTAGTAGGCTCACTTTACCTGATGAAAATGTTTTAGTTTGATATTTGGACCCTATATTCACCCCCCCTCTTAGTTATTATAAAGCATTTCTAACATAAAGAATATTAAATACTAACATTTTTTAATTATCAAAATAAAAGGAAATGAAATTAGTAAAGTAAAGTTAATTAAAACACCACCCATGCCAAGTGACATGGTCATGGGTATTGTCGCTTTAATAATGCACATGATGTATAGTTGATTAGGCATGGAGAAGGGAGGATATACTAAGATCATAACCAAGAAAAAATCACCATCATAGATAGGAGGAAAGAAAAACCATGGGTCCCAAGAATGATGTTAGCCATTTCCATCAACACACATAAACAAAAGTACAATGGAGGGAGGAAAGAAAAACCATGGGTCCCAAGAATGGCATTAGCCATTTCCATCAATGCACACCAAAAAAATTACAATAGAGGGAATTCATAAGTTATAAATATCAAGCCACTAGCATAAAGTAATTAATATAGCTTTGAGTGCTTCCCTTATATGCTATTGGTCATAATTATATGGAGTATATAGTTTTCAAGTAATAACTATTGTATATGATTTTTATTTTTCTAAAACAATGTAACAAAAGATAATAAATTAAAATATAATAATATTTGTTAAATGGGCAATGAATTGGAATAATTCAATATGTGAGGATACTTTATTTGATTAAGGCCCATAAAATATTTTAAAAAGGTAATGTTATAACTTCATGTATTTGTATTAGAGATGGGTGCATTCCCATTTGGCTAATACAATGAAGTAAATGGAAAAATCTTAGGGTCAGTACCAAAGATAGCTATTACTACCTATTTGGCTAACACAATAGAGATGGATGTAAGATGCAGAGATGGGTGTAACACCCATTTGGTCAAAAAACTACTTAATGGATACAACATCTAATATTGGTATACAAAAAATATCTCTATCTAACCAACATGCTTGAGGAAGTGTAATAGAAGGAATATTCTAATGGTATAAACATATGCATATGTGAAATTTAAACTATGCATTCTAGAAATGATGGTTAACCAATTAAGGAACCCAATCTAGAAACATCTTTAAGTTTTAGGGTTAAGATTAGTGGATAGATTAGTATAGTGTAATTCATGTTTAGTACAAACCTAATAATTGTTCCTTTTAGGTCTTTGAGTACATATTATCAGGGACATTACATGCCTCTTTCTTCTATCTCCTTACTTTCTCTCTTGCTCTCTCTCTTCACTTTCTCTCTCCCTACTTTTTCTCTCTTCGCACTTCCTCTCTTGACTCTCTCATCTCACTTTCTCTCCCTTCACTATCTCTCCTCTTCTTGGTTTGTCTCTCATCACTTTGTCTCTCTTCTCACTTTCCCTCTCCTTCAACTCTCTCTCCTCAAACTTTCTCTCTCCTTAAACTCTCTCTCCTCTCACTTCTCTCTCCTTACTTTCTCTCTCTTCTCACTTTCTCCCTCCTTAAGCTCTCTCATCTTACTTTCTCTCTCCTCACTCTTTTTTCTTCTTCTTTCTCCCTCATCACTTTCTCTCTCCTCACACTTTCTATATTCTTGAACTTGCTCTCTTTCTCTCCCTCTCTCTTCTCACTTTTCTCTCCTTACTTTCTCTCTCTTGTAATTTTCTTCCTCCTCACTCTCTCATCTCACTTTCTTTCTCCTCACTTTCTCTCCCTCTTCTTACTTCCTATCTTCTCACTTTTTCTCTCCTTCAAATTTCTCTCTTAGTCTCTCTCTGCTCACTTCTCTCTTCTTAGCTTCTCCCTCTCCTCACTTTCTCTCCTTACTTTCTCTCTCTTATCACTTTCTCTCTCCTTACTCTCTCATCTCACTTTCTCTCTCTCCTCAATTTTCTCACTCTTCTTACTTTCTCTCTCTTCTCACTTTCTCTTTCCTTCAACTCTGTCACCTCACACTTTCTCTCTCATTTAACTCTCTCCCTTCTCTTACTTCTCTCTCCTTAATTTCTCTCTCTTCTCACTTTCTCTCTCCTTAAGCTCTCCCATCTAACTTTCTCTCTCCTAAATTTCTCTCACTCTTCTTACTTTCTCTCTCTCTCTCTAAACTCTCTCTCTCCTCTCACTTCTTTCTCATTACTTTCACTCACTCTCCTTAGTTTCCTTCTTCTCACTTTCTCTCTCCTTACTCTCTCATGTCACTTCCTCTCCCTCTTCTTACCTTCTCTCTTATCAATTCCTCTCTCTTCTCACTCTCTATCTCTTTCTCTTCTATCTCCTTACTTCTCTCTCCTCACTTTCTCTATTCTTACTTTCTCTCTCTCCCCCCTTAAACTCTCTCTTTCCTCAACTTTTGTCTCCCTCTTCTTCCTTTCTCTCTCCTTACTTTTTTCTCTCCTTATTTTCTCATTCCTTACTTTCTCTCTCCTCATTTTTTCTCTCATTTGTCTCTCTCTTAGGTCTCACTTTCTCTCTGTTCTCAATTTATGCATGACCTCTTAAGACCTTAGAAATACTTAAATAAGACTTAATAGGACCCCTTATGACCTTAGATTAATGATGTAGCCTATCATGACAACTTATCAGAATGCATGTTCTTGTAATTATATGGTATCCCCTTAACGACCCCTTATGTTCTTGTAATATTAAGTTAACATTGAGTTTGCACATGTCATACCTTTAGATGGCTTCCCATGATCAACCTTGGATTAAGGATTAGGGATAGGAAGAGGATCAAGAACACGAACGTGATCAGAGATAGGCACATTGATAGGGACAAGCTCATGCTCAAGGATAGGGACTGGGTAAAAGCACAAATTGTTTTCACCTTTTAAGATACCAAAACCTTTTTTGGTCAAAACTCAATTTTTTTCAAAAACTAAAAATACCCTTTTATAGATCTTAGATTCAATATCATCATTATATAAATTTTTGAGCATTTTGATTAGTTATAATATGTTATAATTTCAAAATATAATAAGTCAATATTTCAACATTTTAGAAGATGCTTCTTCCAAAAAGGAAAAAAATAGTAAATAATATAAAAGAATAAATAAATTTATACCTATGTCTAGAGGAGGGAGTCCTCTTCATGAATATGTAATTTTTTTTCAAAAAGGTGTAGATTTTATAGGAAATTTTTGATCAGAGGAAAAAATTGTTGGATTTTGATAAGGTCAATCTTGAATACTTATAACAAAGAAACTATAAATAAAAAATAATTATTTCTTTTTTTGTTCCCTAGCTATACGTGTGTCATCTATAAGATATTTTTAAGTCAGAACAAAAATAGATGATTTGCATATACTTGTTTGATGGGAACTACACCCTATAATTTTTATAGTTAAAAAAGGACTTCAATATTTTTTTCAAATGAATAAATTCTTACTAAATTTTTTTATAAAAAGTATAGGCATAAAATTCATCCAATTCTAAACATAAATAGCATTTTTTCTCATTAAAGTTGAATTGTCTGATTCTAATATCTCATTTCTTTATAAAAAGGTGACACAAGTTTGTACTTTTACCTAACCATCTATAGATGTACCATCTATCCATGATCATGTTCCTAATATGATGATTGTATTCCAATTTGTGAGTATAGAAACTGCTAGACTAAGATCAACTATTGAGAGATCTCAAGATTGTCTATATAGAGGTATATGTCAACAGATTTTTACTAGTCTTGAGGAGCTTGTTGACAAGCTTAGATCATAGACAACATTTGCATCATAGTCTATATATAGGAGTTTTATGAGCTAAGAGTAGAGATCTTGGTTGGTATATCCTTAGACTAGGTTTAGACCCTTGTTTTTAGGGAGATTATCAAATGAGAGGTCTTCCCATTTTATGAGGGGAAGACCAAGGTCAGGGAATATTAGGTTACTA
The DNA here is from genome assembly GCA_028749045.1 of Cupressus sempervirens. Taxonomy (NCBI): domain Eukaryota; kingdom Viridiplantae; phylum Streptophyta; class Pinopsida; order Cupressales; family Cupressaceae; genus Cupressus; species Cupressus sempervirens. The sequence goes on from CM053792.1 coordinate 793,835,318, forward strand.
GATGCTTTGTGCTGCTAATTTCTTGTATGATATACCCAAGATTCCTAGTAGCACGTGGTTGTTGTCCTAATAATGACCAAATTACATTATATATTGCCCAATAATTGTACATGGAGTTCCTTTTGGGCCAGCATGACAACTATTTTAATATTCTAGGTTATTATGGTCAAGGATGTAGTAGAGTTTGTGATTCTGATGCATACCATGAATTAACTCCTATTGTTCCTCATCATCATGCATTGGTGGGATCTAGTACCCCAATAGTGTCTCTAGTGATGGCTGCTACTACACATATAGAGTTGCCATTACTTCTAAGAGGGAAACAATTGATTGGATAGGACACATTACATTTGTTGTTAGGAGCACTACATCTAACACTATAGGAAAATATATTTTGAGTACACCTAGTTAGCACAAATCATCATCTAATGCATCATTACTTGTAATACACCACCCACTAATGAGATCTATAGAGTTTCACATATTCATACCCTAGGAAATATATCTGGCCTCACTAGAAAGCATAGACATATGGAGATGGCCTTGTATCTTCTAGATGATCTTTTACAAGCATATTCATACATTGCAAATATATAGGGGATTCCTTTACATAGTTTCATAGAGAAGATTTCATAGAGGCCTATATTTCAAGAATCTCATGACATTCCATTAGGTCATGCCCACTAGAGTACACAATACTCTACATTGGACTTTGACATTGAGCACTCTACACAACACTGTGGTGCTTAGCAGTCTTGCACTCACAACTTACCCTAGCACTCAGATGCACAATAGTCTATTATAGCTCCACCTAAGGCGACCTTAGGTGTTGGTCAAGGTATTTTGATTTCTACTTATGGAATTGATGTACTTGATTAGGAATTACAAGATTTGAGTCAGATTCATGTTCCCACTGAGATAGGATCATACATGGACATCCTATTTCAGTCTACTAACTCTACAACACTTCCATCTTGGCTTCTTAGTCCTTTTCACTCCACAAAATTTTAGAGGATTGAGACTATTAGAGATGGATTTTATATTGATGACACCTTAGTACTTGTCACTTCTGACCCTCTTGCTCCTTAGACCTAGGTACGCCTCTTTTAAGTTCATTTTTACAATACCAAATTTCTTTTCACACAAACAAATTATATTTTTGTTGGCACAGGTGGAAGAGCATTCTTCTTCCAGTGTGGGCTTTGATCATATTTGAAGGAGAGAGGTTGTCAATGCAACACATACTACTTGTGGGGTTAAAAATACAATGGATGTGATACCCGCTAGTGATTAGGTAATTTTAAAATAGAAATTTAAATTAATTTGAAATACTATATACATGTGCACTTGCACCAATGTATTTAAATTTGTAGAAATATTTGAAATTATAACCAATGCATATATACAGGTATATGTCTAATGTATTCTTGTATTTTAATTTGTAGGGCTCAGTTGATACTCCACAGGGACATGGTCCTCATGAGTCTTGATCAAAGGGTTGCTTTGTTCATATGCATCTGGATGACTCTCTAGTTTGGAACACATGCACATGTTTAATTTATCATTGATCTTAAATTGAGACATATACATTTATGATTTGACATTTATATGCGTGTTGATATTTTCACATGTGTGCTTATGATTCATTTTTTTATTAAACACATGATTGGTTATATTTATAATCTTCATATATGTTTCTAGTTTATGGTCTAGATGTGATATATGTATTTCATTTATGCTTAGATGTACATGATTGGTTGAATTTATGATTAGATATATGATTTACATGTATCTAGTTTATGGTCCATGTGATATGCATGCATTTAGTTTATGGTTAGAAATGCAAATTATTGGTTCAATTTATGATCATCTAAATATGATTTACATGTTTCTAGTTTATGGTCCATGTGATATATGTATGTATTTAGTTTATGGTTGGACATGTATGTGATTGGTTAAATTTATGATTAGATAGATTATATATGTATTTAATGTATGGTTAGATGTACATGATTGATGAAAATGTATATGTACACATATAAATTCCTAAACATCATATAAAATCATCAAAGAGAGAGGAGACTTCTCATGTGAAAATAGGACATTCATGGTGACCAAGGTATTATGATTTGAACTTACATTACAAAATTAGTTAAAAGGAGAATAGAGAAAGGAAACATTGAACAACAAAGAGACATATGATCATAAAGTATCAAGTACACATTAGTATAGAGGTAATCTGACATCACAAAATAGAGTGGTAATAGCAGGATCATTGCTGAGACATTTGAACATGTGAATCACTTAGATCTCTTAATAAAGTAGGCCTAACAGGCTGTATTGAAATCTTCTAACAAGGTGCTTACTTAATTGTGAGTTGAAGTCTGCTAATCAGGCACACTTCTAATAGGGTGATGAAATACTTTAATAAGGTAAGACTTAATAGTCTTTGTAAGCTTTTAACAATGTAGACATTTTATAGGATAGATCATGTTTAATGATCAAACATTGTAACCTTCGTTAGATACACTTTATTACTATAGTAGTGAAGAATTGTGAGTGTCATCCTCACCCTAGTTTTTTCTTCTCATTGGATGGTTTTTGGGTAATCATATATTGTGTCATACATGTGTGAATGCTTACTTGCTTGCCTACTTTAGATGTAAAAGCTTTATATGGTATTTTAGTTTACCTATTAAATTATGAGATGGATGTATGGTGAATTTTTTTATGGCTAAAGGTTTGAAGCACTAATTGAACTATTAATTCCAACAATTGGTATAAGAGTTTTTTCCTTTGAAAGTGAAGCATTGCATATTTGAGAAAAGATTTTGGAAATGGAAGTCTAAAAGTTGGGAAAGATTATTGAGAAATAGGAGATTAAAATACAACTCATTCCACATCAATTGAATGAAGCAAGAGAATATCTACAGAAACCCTTGAGAATGAGGAAGGAAATTGCTATTGAGGAGAATGACACATAATACCATGAGAGGGACACTAATAAACTATTTCTAAATGGAAACTCTAATGAATTTGATGTACTAATTGCTGATCAAATGGAAAAGCATAGAACCCTACCAGAAGAGGTTAGAAATCTTAAGATAGAGCAAGAATCACAAGCCATATTACTCTGTGAGTTTACTAAACAAAAAAAGACATCTATAGAAGACAAATTCATGATTTAGGATGACAAAAAGGTTTTGACCTACAGAATAGAAGAGAAATCATTAGAAATAAATAGGATTGTTTACATGCAATTGGAAATAATGAATCAAGTCATGATCACTAATCATGAAATAAATTGTAAAAACATTGATATTGCAATACTAAAGTTTTAGAATGAACAATTGAGCAATGATATAGAAAGGAAAAAGGGGTTTGTTGAAAGTTTCAATAAACCTAGTGAATCCATCAAGTACTTTGAATAATTGATGAGATCCCCTAGATCTAACAAAAATACATCTAGACTAGGATACACTAGTACTAAAGAAGGAGGATTTTTCCAAAAGTATTGAAGAAAGAAGTAACAAAGGTATGAACTCCAAACCTACTTGTCATAATTGTTGAAAGAAAGGACATACTGCTAATGTTTGTAGGAGCAAGACTGCCAATCAGAATAAGAACATGAGTCACTAGCATCAGTACAATGAACAAGGTCATCAGACACATCAATGTAGAACCAAGACCATGCATAGTCAAAGATTTGAAGGACACTTTTATAACTGTCAAAAGTGTGGACATAGAGATTTTGAATGTAGATCAAAACCCAAGTGCTAATAAAATAAGAAAATAAAGGTAAAGAAAAATGGAAACTCTTATAATTGGTATTATAATACAAGGTATAGTTGTCACTACTATCAAGAGTATGGACATGTTCATGAGAAATGTATTAGAACACATTTCAAAAGTGATTGCTAAAGGTGGTTGAGTCAAACCACATGTTTTAGCTATTTGAAGACTACTCACATAAGTAGATATTGTCCAACAAGGTTAAAGGCGCCAATTTGTAAGTTTAAAAAATGAAAAGGAAAGGAAGATGTTGATAATTTCAAAGATGAGATGAACAAGACATGGAAGAGAAAGGAAGATTGCAGCATGTCAAGTGTAGATGGGATCACTTCACCCAATGGGTCAGGTGATCACACCTCATCAAATTAAGTAATCAAGAGGTATGTGGGACTGATATTTAGAAGGATATACCATACATTAGTTCCAAGGATTTATTTTTGAAAATATTACATATGCATGAGTAAAGATGCAAAGTCTTGTTAGGAATCAAGAATAAATCTTAAGTTTTGTCTATTTTCATGTCACTGCTGAGCATGAACAGTTTCTTATGGTTGCCAAGTGAAATGTTAGTTGATGTTGAGCTAAAAAAAAAAAATTAGTTGGGGGCCGAAATCATAGTGGTTTCTGAGTGTATGGAAAAATACATGGATTTTGAGTGAGCCAAAAATTCAATTGAAGCCAAGCTCACACTTATATAAGTACTTAGCATTAAATGCAATATTTTAAGGGTTGTTTGATTGATTTTTTCTTATTTAACATCATTCAAATTTGAAGAAGAGAATGAAGAGCTAAAGAAAATTTCATGAATTTGATTTGAGCATTTATAGGGGATTCAAAAGGTTGTTAAACATCATTCCAATAGGATTCACAACGTATTTATTGTGTGCCAAGCTATGCAATTTAAAATTTTGCAAACCCTAGTTTCATGTAATGGCATCTAATTCATCATAAGCTAAATCTATAGAGGGGAAAGAGGTTTTAAATATTCAATTAATAAGTAATGCAATCAAATAACCTACTTTTAGGGCTATCCCCATTATAGCTTAATATCAGGATCCCTCTGGCGCATTATCCATCATACCACCACAAGTTTTAATGATTCGGGATGTTAGGAATTGTTACACATGAAAAGTTGGAAGCATAGGTGATATGAAGATTAGTGAAACATATGAAAAACCATGTGAAAAATGAGTGCTTAAGGAAGAGTTTAAAGTTGTTGAGAAGGAAGGGTTAACTCATGCCCTAGGTTTCCCCAATGTATTAAAGAAAGAGTGGATTAAAATTGTTTTAAGCAGAATTCATGATAACTTTGTATTGTTACAAAATGGGCCAATAAAAATCACTAAATATACTTTTCACAAAGTAACAGGGTATCCAACCCTAGATCAACAAAGACCATGTGAAGTGAACCAAAGGAGATAACTGAATAGAGAAAAGGGGCTGCGTGGACTAAAAGATGTATGACAATTGATACTATCACAGATCCTTTGATAGATTTTGCAGTAAGGGTCATTTCACACAAGTTTTATCAATCTAATAGATTTAATAGTATACCTTACATTGCAATTGATATGGATTAGACAATTGTTAAGAAGGAACATACTTATGATCTTGTCGAGTTTTAGTTGCAACAATTGATTAAGAATTTGGGAGCTATAAGGATGACCAAGAGTGCACAATGTAAATTCAGATATTTTCTTGTATGTATTTTATTTTATGTACAGAATACATTCCTTAAATTTGGCAAGGTTTAAATGGAAGGTCAACAGACCTATTGTAGTTCAAATAGGTGAATTTATTCAGGTGAAAGTAAAAAGTTGTGTCACCTTTCAGGGTAACTAATCAGCATGAGTAAATTTGTGTATCTCTATCTAATTTTTTTTTTCAAACATATGATCTTTTTAAATTTATGCTACTTAAGTTATTTATGGTCTCACACATTTCCAATTGGAAATGTCTATTAAATGCATGTTTTATAGTAGTTAGTATCAAATTACCAAAGAAATTAAATTATTTTAGAAAATTGATGTTTCAATAACTCTTACTATCTTTTATGACATTTTTTTAGTAAGATACAAACACCATTTTATAGAGCTCAAAGTCAAGAATATTCTCATATAGAGTTCGTAGTGTTTTAATTAGATAAAATACATTGTAATTAAAAAATTCTACAAGTATGTATTTTTACACTGGAGAAGATGATGATTTTGTGAAACAAAATATAGTAAATCATATCTGAAATTTTAAAAATTATATGACACTATAGAGGAGAGACTCCTCTTCAAGAATTTATGATTTTTCTTTTGGTTGCAATAGATTTATTTTTGAAAATGTGGTGGGAGATGAAAACTATCGATTTGAATAAGTTGAAATTTGAATCATTATAAAAGACAAAATATAGATCTAAAGTAAATTTTTGTTTTTTATTGTTGTACATACATATATTTTCTATAGCATAATTTGAGATCAAAAGGAAATAAGTTTATTTCCTTGTAGTTTTATGGTGGGAACTAGACCCTAATTTCCAGCATTTTTCAACAACTAAAACATTATCCACAAAAAAAAAAGGAAAATCTATCATTTATTTTCAAAAATAATAATTAAAATTTACAATCCTAAACTTCATCCATTTCTACACATTTCATTAGTTTACTACATCTTGAAATTCTAAATAATAATACAAGATTTATGTCATTGAAGTTGAACAATTATACTTTTGTTAGTCTTTTCCTTTGTAAAAGGGTGATATGGTTTTGTACTTTTACCTATTGAGCAATTAGGTGTAAACTTTGAATCTATCATGACAAGTTACTTTGAATATTTCAAACAAACAATGAAGAAAAGACTAAGGATACCAGTCTCACCAGTGGAGTTTTTTTTAATGATGTTTGCTTCCTAGTTGATATTGATTTCACATATGTACAAGCAAAAATTCCTAGGGTGAGATGGCTAAGGCCATTAGGATATGAAATAAATGTTCATGAGGCCTCTATAGAAATTAAAATATTACTTACATAAGAAGTGGGCAAACAAGTAACAACATTTGGAAATTATGACTTGGTCAAATCAAAGATCACTAGGGAATTGAAGACTACTTTAGTGATAAGTAAGAAGAACAAACTAGTAAAGAAATTGAAAGAAATATTCAGCGAATGACTTGAGGAAGAAGAAGAGGAAACATAGGCTCAAGCTCCACTGGTATTGACTCAAGGTGAGTGAGAAGACTAGCAAGAAGAGAAAATAGAAAATGTAGAAGGTACCAAGGAAGAAGAAGCCAATGAAGCACCTACAACTAATGAGAAGAAAAAGAGGAAAGAAAAGGTTCAAGAAGTGAAAAAAACAAAGAAGGTTGCTAAACCTAATCAGCCCAAAGCCATAACACCTACCACAAGGGCCCATACAAGAGTCACTACACGGAAGGCTAAAGTAGTAGCCAAGCCTAAGGAGAAGAAAGCTGAAACATAGAAGAGATAGAGGAGGAAGTATGTGGCACAAGATGAGTCTAATGAGGAGAAGACTGAAATGGATGACAAAAACCAATTTCAAGTGGTGAGTCACAATTCCTCTTCAGATCTACATAATTTATGTGAGAACATTAGAAACAATGTTGATTTATCAAGTTTCTCTCACATTGAATTTGAAAATTTTGGGAAGATTGAGAAGAACCAAGTTGAAGTGGCAGTATATGCCATGATTGTTAGAAATAATAAAATCAAAATGAACTAATTATAAATTAATCCAAGAGAGTTTGTGATGAAGATAATTACCATACTTTAAAGAGCTTTCTCAGATCAACACAAGAATGGAGACACATATTTTGAAAGGGGAAAGCAAAGAATCCCCCTTGTGTATTATATGAATGAGGAAAATGCCTAAGAATGAGAAGAGAGAGAGAGAGGAGGACATAATGAGGAGCCATAGTGCTCATTACATGAACTACATTGTGATTGTGTGTTTAGAATGAGAGAGAAGAATCTCTTATAAAGAGATGAGAAGAGGAGTTATTTGTAACTCCCATGTGAGTGATTGCCACATTCATAAGTGTGTGCATAACAAGTTTCATAATCCTCTTAAGGAGGAATAAACTATTTTCCTTAATAAAGGAATTACAAAAAAGACTTGTCCTCACATGTGGACTAGAGGACAAACAACTTAAGGGATACTTTTGTTTATCCCATTTAATAGATACAACCAAGAAAAGATTATAAATTCTAACACCCTTCTTTAATCTTTACTTGGGGAAATTACATCAAAGGGTATTAAACCCAAATTTTTACAATGAAACTCTAAGTAGCAGCAACTTGATCTTTGAGAATGTCTTCACTTATGCAAAAGGTCTCTTGTGAGTGTAGGTAGATCTTCGTAGAGCCAAGTGGATAGGTCATTAAAGTACACCAAGTCTTGTATGTTCCTGGATGGATTACCTGAAAAACATAGACACACGAAATAAGACAACTATCCACAAGAAGTATTTCATCTTATATGCAAATTAGAAATGCTTTTGAATAAGGATAATAAAACTCTCATAGAGAAACAATGAGAAAAATAAAACATGTTGCCACAAAACAATGGAGATAACCTGATATCAAAATATTATCAAAAGGTTTGATCAGTATTCTCATGAAAGGTATATTATACTAATGTACTAATGACCACAGACAAGGCCAACTGATGATACTTGCATCAACATTGCATCAATCATGTGGATATAGACAGTCTACTTAATGAATCATCCCATTGCAAGTTAATGGGTGATCAATCCATAACATGCATGACTCATGATCTAAGCAATAAAGTATGCAAATCATTATCACATTAATATATGAAAATAAAGTAAAAGGAAAGAAATGTTGATCAAATTAGTATTATCATGATTTTGTTAGGATACTCAAAGGAATGGATTATGAGGATTTAACAGCATATTACCTTCAAATTGAATTAAATCATTTGAATTTGGAGGAAAAACTCCAATAATAAAATCCTCTTCATTGAGGAACAAAATGGAACAACATGGAGGGAAAACTCCATAAATATCAACCTTTCAAAGTAGAGCATATAGAATCAAATGGAGGGAAACTCCATATAAATATCAATCTTTCAAAGTTGAACCAATAGAACCAAATAGAGGGAAACTCCATAAAGATATTATCCTATCAAAGTGGAACAGATAGGATCAAATGGAGGGAAACTCCATATAAAAATGAGTGCACACCAATATAGGATGGAGGGATACTCCATGGGCCAGATAAGGAAACTATGTATCAGTTAGACTAAGGGGACCTACATAGTTAACCTTGAAAAATTGGCTCCCTATGCTACTAAAAAAAATATCACTTAAATCATGTAAATCAATGGTATAAAACCATATAGTGCCAACATGGGCATAGAACGATGCTATAAAAGCGTAAAAGTGCAACTATGTGCACATTAAAATATCACAATAAAGTTGAAGGCAAATGTGTAAGATAACTCATAATCCAACAAAATTGACGTAAATGTAAAGATCCAAGGAAGATCAATGAGAAATAAATAGTATATGGATATCAGGTAGAAAACTCCATTGAGGGTGAACATGGGCACTTAAATGATTTATGAATGTAAGTATTGAACACATTTATTTGACACAAGAATATACCCATAATATTTAGTAATAATCACAGTCACAATAGCTTGTATATTTATTTGGGCATATATGTGTGCACCCATATATACTCAAATAAATATACCAAAAATATTATGGCATGAACTCACATAGTTACAAAAAACATAGAAAATAGGATCGTATATCTAACTCACATGTAAGCCAAATGGTCGATTAAACATGATTACTTATCTTGAAGGAAATAGACACCACTTGATAAAAAAATTCATGGACTAAGGAGCTAGAAAATATTTGCTACCCTTTTAGCCACATACTTTTGCTCGGAATTGTTCAAAAAATAAAATAAAAGGTATGAGTAAAAAAAAAATCCTCTCTTTTCATAAAAGGGTTTGCTGGTAAAAACTTAAAAGATTAAAATAAAGAGATATGAAGCTCTTCTTCATAATACAAGAAATTTCTTCTTACAAAAGAATAAATTTTGACATAATTGAAGAGAAATATTAAATAAAATTTATAACCAACCTTTAAAAAAATTTTAAAAAAATTTAAAAAAATAATGTTCTTTAAACCATAGATAAGATGTTTACATTCTAACTCCTAAATATTGATAAAATCATTAAATATGAAATATCTATTGTTATAATCACAAGAGTATACATTAACATACAATACAAATCAACTTTTTTTAAAATTTGTAGAAAATAAAAGATAGTTTCTTTCAATTTTTTTAAAAAATGAATAAACATATTTGAAAAAAAGTTTGAAGGAGCTTATAAAAGTTCCACTTTTTTTTTTTTAAAGAAGCTAAAGATTTTTTTAAATTTTTTTAACAAACTGGGGGAATGACTTTGCCGATGTGAGAGTTACATATTAAAAAAAAACTTCCTACACATGGAAGGAATATGAAATGGTTTTAAAAAAATTGACAAATGAGGTAAATTGCTGAAATTATTAATTGCCAAGGGAAAAAACAAATGTTTAGAACCATTATGAGAAGAAAATGGTGCTATAATATGGGTGCAGAAATTACTTTTTAAAAAAACTTTGACAATGATGAGCGAATATGAAGCCACAAAAAGTGATTAACAAAAAATAGATTACAAACTTTCCTGGCGCATTGACTGGTTCTGAGGCTAAACTGCAGCATCGCTCCTCAAATTTATTTCAAATTTTAAATAAGTTTGTTGTGAAAAATTTTTTTAAAAAAATTTTGTAATACAAAATCATGAATGATTTTTAAAAGATGGACCATAAATGAAGCTATAAAAAAAGTTTGAAGTTAAAATTTATTCCTTAAAAGAATAGGAAAGAGACAAAAGTAAGAATATCCTAAAAAAGAAGAGATTAAAAATTAAAAAAAATATTATTTTTTAAACAGAAAACTTAGTAAAGTAAAAACTAATTAAACTACCTTACGAACAATTATATTGGTGAAAGAATTATATGAAGACAAATTATAGAATGAAGAATGATACTAATGATTTTATTCTTTTTTTAAAAAAACAATTCTTACATCAAATGATAGATTTTAATTTGCTTAAAACTTTAAGTAATAAAGAACAGTAAAAGTTTTTTAAATTTTGTTTTTTTTTTCTTAAAATGAACATGTACAGGCGATATTGCTGGCAGAAGAGAAGTTTGAATTTTTTTTACTAATGTAAATTTTAATAGGAAAAATGATTAAAAATTATGACAATAAAAAAGCGTTGGACTTGGCAAATGAAATGCAGAGAGTCTCTGCACACAAAGGTCAAAAAATGTTGAATGATGCACACAATTTATAATGATTAAAAAAGTAACGCCTATCTGCAAGAGAGTAATGATTAAGCAACCATTAACCAATTATGCAAAAAACTAAACTATGCATTTAACTAAAAACATATCTAATCATGGAGAAAAAACATTATAGACAAAATGACCCAACCAAGAATATTCAACTTCATATAATTGACGCACTTTCTCACCGGAATATCCCACAAACGTACCGTATTAATACTATCCACAGTGCTGCCAGCCAACAGTTCACCGCTGTGAGAAACATCAAAACACTTTACAATCTCCTCAGATTGTAGCAAAAGCTCGTGAACGTATCTCCACTTCGGCCTTTCTAAGCAGGTCTTTTCATTATTTCTGTAATTCCCCACTCCTAATATTTTCTTGTGGCTAGAAGAGGAGAATGAAGTGGCATAATTCTCACACTTTGTTGCCTCTCTCTTCTGGGAAAAATCATAAGCTGGCACTTCCTTGGGACTTTCAATCGAGTAGTGAAATCTCATAAGAATTTTTTCCCTCCTCTCACTCACTTTCTCTTCTACAAGCACACTTTTTGTTGGGTTAAGCATCATTGCAGGAACTCTGCCAATTTGAATCTGATGCCTTGTTGCATTAAACTTGAAAGAAAGGCAAGGGGATATAGAGAGAACATACTTCCTCCACCATGCGACCACAAATCCCCAGAAACACAAAGCAAGCGCTGAGCAAAAGAGAGCCATGTGCAGTACACAACCTTCTCTACGGAATTCTGCCCTTGGAGCAAAGCTCAACATGTGCAGTAATGACCGCAATTACGATGAGATTTGTGTTAGTGGTTTGAACAACAGTATGAAGAGATGTGACATAAGTTTAAAGGTGCCCAACTCATAGTAGTACCAACTATCGTATGCAAAGGACTGCCTTTTTTAGGGAAGTGGTAATGCAGTGGTTTTGCAGGACACAACAAAGCAATCAAGTTTCCAGTATAAATGTCGTGGTTTCAATGCTAAACAAGAGAAAATGAAAAAAAAAATGTAACAGAAGGAACAATAGGTGAAAGAAATAAATGTTCAACTAACTTTACCAAAGAATGCTTAACAATTATTATGGAGATTCCTTGATGTTATAAAATAAGAAAGAATATGCCACAAAAAAGCTAAAGAATGATTATGCAGGTACAAGAACGGAGACAATGTAATGTAATTAAATATGAAAAAATAATATATTTGGGAGATGGGAGTAAGGGCAGAAGGTGTGACTATCAGATGGAATGAATGAAGCAGACAAGATCAAACAGTCAATTCTTAATCCTTAAATACAGCGTCTGGGAAGAGCCACTAGACACAAAGATGTACAAATAAAGGAGCAAGGAGGGGTTAACAATAGACAAAATTGAATTAACAAGAGGATGATACTAAATAAACTTCGAAACAAGAGATGTTTCCTTTAACACAAATTACTTATGCTCATAGAGTGCTGATCATAGACCACTCCTATATAAGATATTTGCATGCGAGTATTTCAATAAAGACTAAACTCAATACACTTAAAGGAGAAGAGCTCGAAAAAAAAACATCAGCCTCAACTTTTGAAATAACTTTGCAAGCCATCTTTAATGGCTTACTCAAAGGCTAAGAAAAAGTAATGGTTGAAATAGTTTCTTTTGTTTGAAACACTAAACACAGACGTCAAACAGTTGGAACAGGCAGGGTATTGAAACATAGAACGTAGAGATTAGAGGAATTAGTAGACTAATAATAGTAAATAGATTTAACTTAAACCTATTAGAAATTGCAAACCTGCAAGTAAATAGAAGCCTACAACTAAACAGATTATATCAAAAAAAATGTTTAAAAATAATAATGAAAATCTGCAAATAAAACTTGCTAGAATCAAACTATAGCTCTCTGGCTACAAGCCATCCAAAGAGGATTAATGTTAAGAAAACTTATAGATTTTTTAAAAAATAACTTGGAACACAAAAGGGGGTGGAAACCAAACCCAGGCTTCTCTTCTCCCCTCAAGAAATAGCCTCCAATGTGATAACCATCACACAAACTCAAAAAAAGGATTAAAAGCTCTGATACCATGTTAGAAATAATAAAATCGAAATAAACTAATTATAAATTAATCCAAGAGAGTTTGTGATGAACATAATTACCATACTTTAAAGAGCTTTCCAAGATCAACACAAGAATGGAGACACATATTTTGAAAGGGGAAAGCAAAGAAAACCCCTTGTGTATTATATGAATGAGGCAAATGACTAAGAATGAGGAGAGAGAGAGAGAGAGAGAGAGAGAGAGATAATGAGGAGAGACATAATGAGGAGCCTTAGTGCTCATTACATGAACTACATTGTGATTGTGTGTTTAGAATGACAGAGAAGCATCTCTTATAAAGAGATGAGAAGAGGAGTTATTTGTAACTCCCATGTGAATGATTGCCACATTCATAAGTGTGCATAACAAGTGTCATAATCCTCTTAAGGAGGAATAAACTATTTTCCTTAATAGAAGAATTACAAAAAAGACTTGTCCTCACATGTGGACTAGAAGACAAACAACTTAAGGGATACCTTGGTTTATCCTATTTAATAGATACAACAAAGGAAAGATTATAAATTCTAACAATGATGGCTATATTGAAAAAGACTCCTCTAAAACTTGCCAACCCCATACCTACAAGTTTATATGATAGAGTTGACAAAAATGACATTATTGTTTAAACGCTAAAAGAAAAATTAGGGAGACATCACTTGCTCAAGTTATGCCAGAACTTAGTAAGGCTCAAATTTTCAAAGCCATTAAGAAGTATGCTATAAGTTTTCTGCCAAAATATAGGTCATTTAGCATTTTACAAAACAACTTAGAAGATGTTGTACACAAGTCCAAATAAATGTGGAAGTTACCATATGAACTATCAACATCAAGAGAAGTTGACCAGAAACCTATTAAGGTATGAAAGGGTGAAAAAGGTGATATTTTGCCAGATATGAATATTGGAAACTAGACACTAGATGAGAAAGAGCAGGGAATAGAATAGAGTATCCAAGGTACACAAATGCCAAGTGTTAGACCTCCATAGGAGACAAGTGTAAACACTAAAATTGTTAAAGTAAAGGATGTTTCTGAGACTATTGCTCAAAACATCAATCCCCTTATAGAGGATGATTTGAGAAGGACTTGTCCAGTCCACTCTCTAGGCCAAATTATGTGACAACCCTGTATTGGAAAGTGTAGATGAAATTTAGAAGATAGAAACAATAACTATAAGGGAGGAAGTTAAAACATAAGAAACATATTTAATCACTCCTCAAGTCATAAGTGTACAAGCTTCACAATCTTTATTGGTCTATCGAAGGAAGGAGAGATCAAGTTTCACTATCACTACACATATGCAAGACACTCTAGTCTCAATGAATGTCCAAGAAACTAAAAATGATAACGATGAGACAATTGGAGAATACAAGACATAGATACCAAAAAATGATGGGACTCAAGTCCAACCAGGTCAAGTAGATGCACCTACACCTCCAGCATGAGATCAAGATGTAATTGGAACTAAAGAGACACAAAAGGACAATACTAAAGAGACAAGTTTGACATGCAAGCCAAAGGAGCTACTAGCTATTCAAGAAATAAAGACATTACCAAAATCTAGTATTCCTTCCAATGAAGCTCTTCAAAGGTTGAGCACAGATGCTACACCATTGCAAATCTCAAGGCCAAGTCCTAAGTTATCTAAGGCAGAAGAGGTAACTACATATTGAGATGTTATCCTAGATGAAGAGATTGTATTACATAAATCTGATTATGTACTAATCAAAATTGAGTAGATGGGTATATTACAAGAGGCCCTAGCAAAGAAGAAACATCAAGAACTGCTCAGAAGGGTGCATAGGCAAAAGCAAGTTTTGATTGACATTAAAGAGAATTTTTTAAATGCATTTAGTTTGCCAATTCCAGATGAAACCAAGCCAATCATTGAAAAATTAACCAATATAGTGGAAAGGGTTAGTGACACAGACCTGGAGACTAATGTAAAATTACTAGAATCATCTAAAAGGAAGTTTCAAAACAAATGAGAATATATCAAGTGATATTACATTAACACAGGTTGAGCTAGCAACCAAGTTAGGTAGTGTAAAGAAGGTACTAGAGAATATTTTCTCTTTGTACACTAAACTAGTAATCCTACACTCTTCACACAAAAAGTAAGGAATCACATCCTGAGTTTGGAGACCCATACGCAAACATCTGGTGCTACATTTTCCAAGTCTCTAGCTCAAAGTGAAAAATATTTTAGATACCTATTGCAATCCGAGAGTCAGTTAGCATCATTACAAGTATATGAAGCTAACATAAGGGCTATACTAATCAACATCTAGTCGACATTGACTCCTCACATGGAGATTTTGCACAAGAAACTAGGCTATGTAGAAACACTTATGAAGAAAGACCCCAATCTTTCTACACTGGATGACTTAGTTCACCTTGTCACCGACCTAGCCATCCAAATCAAGTCTTTGGAGGAAGCTTGTGGTAATTGGGATGTCATTCTAATTAAAATTATACTTGAGATATATAAATCTTTTTGGGATAAATACACTAGTAGAGTATAAACCCATTGACATTAGTGTAAAAAAAGGAGGAGTAAGAGTAATGGGGGAGAAAGAAAGCTGAGAAAAGTAGATATATATACTCAACAGGGAGTAAGAACAAAGAAGGAGTAAGAAGAAAGAGTGAGGGAACATAAATATGCAAACATCAATTCAAATAGGAACAGAGAAAGAGTATCAGTTGATACAAAATACTGAATAGGACTGAACATTCAACTCAAGGGGAGTTAAGAAATTTTGAGGTATAAGTCACGTATTTTGATATTTTGATTTTTTTCTAGAAGTCAAATACATATCTATGTTATGCTTGTAAGGATAAGATCATTAATGCATGCCCAAGTTTTTTTGAAACTCATGTCAAAGGGGAAGATTGTTAATCTTAGATTGGTTTTGACAAGTGAGTGTCTATACACTTAAGTCATTTACTTAGTTCATGCAGAAGAAGTAACGTATGTCAAACCCAACATGTAAGGTAGAGCATGTCAAGTAATTGAAGTGTTGAGCATATAGTATGCGTCGAGTCATTTAGTTGGTGAGCAAGGAGTTCATGCTGATTCATTCAATTATTGAGTGACAATATTGAAATCATAGTTAGTGATGAGCACCAAGGACTTTAGATGCCAAGTAACATAGCTCTGACATAGTTGTTTGTATTGGTACAAACTACTATGTAAACCATTTTTGAGCTGAGTTAAAGATTGATTTACAATCTCTTCTTGATAAGGATGAATATTAAGTGGGAATTCCTATGTATTACATGCATCTAGTTAGATAAAGGGAATGTTCAAGAGACAATATGGGTGAAACATAGGCATTGATTCATACCTAACCCTAAGTCACTTAAGTTTTCTTAAGGATAAACTCTAATTTTTTTATGAATGATCAGAGAGAGAGAGGAGAGTTTGTATGAGAAAATAGGACATTCATGATGACCAAGGTGTTATAATTTAAAGCTACATTGTAGAATCAATTAAAAGGAGAACAAAGGAAGGAAACAATGGATAGTAGAGAGACATCTGATCATAAAGGATCAAGTACACATTAGTATAGAGGTGATCTGACAGCAAGAAAAAAGGTGCTAATCATAGGATCATTGCTAAGACATTCTAATAGGAGAATCATTAGTTAAATAACTTAGTGGAGTAGTCCTAATAGGCTGTATTGAAATCCTATAACATGGTACTTACTTGATTGTGAGTTGAAGTCCTTTAATTAGGCACACTTCAAATAGGGTCATGAAATCCTTTAACAATGTAAGACCTAAAAGTCTTTTTAATCTTTTAATAGGAAAGGCATTTCACAAGGTAGATCATGTTTCATGATCAAACATTGTAACCTTCATTGGATACACTTTATTACTACAATAGTGAAGATTTGTGGTTTTCTTCCCACCCTAGTTTTAGCTTCTCACTAGAGGGTTTTTGGGTAATCATATCATGTCTCAATGCTTACTTGTTTACATACCTTATATGTATATGCTTTATATGGTATTTCACTTTACTTGTTAAATGATGAAATGGATGTGTGGTGAATATTTTTATGGGTAAAAGTTTTAAGCATTGATTCACCCCCCTACAATTTACCTTTCATATTGTAATTCCAACATAGTGGTTCCAAATAGTTCCACATGCTCATGGAGAACATTTAATGTTCTATCTTGATCCTCAATATCTAATCTCCACTTGTGATATCCACCTTTATGTTTAACTGGATATAGAGAAATGGATGTTGGAATTATGATAAGAAAGGTAAACTATGAGTGGGGCGGTGAGTTCATAATTTAAACTTTGACCTATAAAAATATTCACCACACATCCATATCACATATTCAATAACTAAATTGAAATACCATGTAAAGCATATACATCAAAATTATGTAAACAAATAAGTATTCACACATGTATGACACAAGACATGATTACCCAGAAACGCTCCGATGAGAAGGTAAAATTGGGTTAAGGATGAGACTCACAAATCTTCACTACTATAGTAATAAAGTGTATCCAATGAAGGTTATGTAATGTTTGATTATGAAAAATGATCTAACCCATGAAAGGCCTACTATGTTAAAAGCTTACAAAGACTATTAAGTCTTACCCTATTAAAGAATTTCAACACCTTGCTAGAAGTGTGCCTGATTAAAGGACTTCAACTCACAATTAAGTAACTAACTTATTAGAGGATTTTAATATAGCATGTTGGCACTACTCTATTAAGAGATTTAACTGATTCATCGATTATATTGTCTCAACAATGATCCTCCAATTAGCACTCTATTGCTTGATAATAGATCACCGCTATATTGTTGTGTATTTGATCCTTCTTGATCAGATGTCTCTTTACTATTCACTATTTCCTTCCTCTATTCTCCTTTAACTGATTCTGTAATTCAATTCAGACCATTATACCTTGCTCACTTGTTTGCGCATGCAAACTCTCCTTGACCATTCATTCATTCCCCTCTCCATATCCTTAATAGATTTAGGGTTTTATATCCTTAAGAAGACCTAGGTGACTTAGGGTTAGGTATGAATCAATAGCTATTTTTCATCCATATTGTCACTTAAACCTTTCTTTTTCTTGATTGGATGCATGTAATACATAGGGATTCCCAATTACAATTTTTTCTTATCACCAAAAGAGCATAATTCAATCTTTAAGTTTTCCTAAAAATGGTTTACATAGTAGTTTGTGCCAATACAAACAAATATGCCAAAAATGTGTTAGTTAGCATCTGAAGCCCCTATGCTTGGCACTAACTATGACTTCGATGTTGTCACTTAGCATCTGAATGACTTGGCATGCACTACTTGGTTGCCTCCTTAGTCACTTAGAACATACTATCTACTCATCACTTGAGAGACTTAGCAATGAGTGTCTTGGCACTCACTATTTACTCTACATGCTTTAATTTATATGTTGTACTTGATAGATGTTACTTGTTTGGCATGAATGAAGTAAATTGACTAAAGTGTATAGACACTCAATTCTCGAAACCATTCTAAGATTAACAATCTCCCCCTTTGAAATGAGTGTCAAAAAAACTTAGTCATACATTATTACTATTATTCTTATGAGAATTACATAAATGACTATTTGGCTTCCATAAAACATTCAAAATATCAAAATTTTGCAACATGATGTATACCTCAAAATCTTATAAATCCCCCTAAGTTGATTGATCTATTCTGTAATGTACTCTGCATAAAATTCTTTCTCTTGCTAAGTAGATTTGCCTCAATTGATACTCTTTCTCTATTTTCTGCTTGCTTGCTCTCCCACTTGTTCTTACTCCTCCATTGCTCTTACTCCGCTTTTTGTCATCGATGTCAATGGGTTATACACTAATAGTGTATTTGTCCAAAAATGATCTATGGACCTCAAGCATAATTTTAAGAGCTACATCCCAATTATCACAAGCTACCTTGAAAGGCTTAATTTGGATGACCAACTCAACAAAAAGGTGTACTAAGCCATCTAATGTAGAAAGATTAGGGTCTTTCTTCATAAGTGTTTCTTCATAGCCTAGCTCCTTGTGTAAAATCTCCATGTGAGAAATCAATGTAGACTAAATGCTAATAATTTAAGTCCTAATATTGGCTTTATCTACTTGTAATGTTGCTAACTAACTTTGGGATTGCAAGAGGGTCCAAAAATGTTTCTTAGTTTGAGCTACAGTCAAGGGAAATTTTGCATCAGATGACTAATTTGACTCTCCAAACTCAAGATGTGTTTCCTTATCTCCTATGTGAAGAGTGTAGGATTATATAGTTTAGTGTAGAGAGAGAAAAATGTTCTCTAGTACCTTCTTCACACTATCTATCTTAGTTTCCAATGCAACCTATGTTAGTGCAATTTCACTAGATATCTTCTCATTCCTTTTAGTTTGAAACTTCTTCTCAGATGATTTTAATAATTTCACATTAGTATCTAGGTCTGTGTAGCTCAATCTTTCCACCATATTGGTTAATTATTTAATGATTGGCTTTGTTTTATCTGGAGTAGGAAGACTGAATGCATCTGAGAAAATTTATTTGATCTTAATCAAAGATTTCTTCTACCTATTCCCTTCTGAGTAGTTCTTGATGTTTCTTCCTTGCTAGGGCCTCTTGTAATATTTGTTGGAAATGATTGAATAAGAATGATGGAATGAGCAAAGAATGTTTTCAATCATTGTTTTGTCATTGATGTCAAACTTGCTACTTGCAATAATGACAATTGTTTTAGTGATCCAAATACTATCAATTGGTTGATTGACAAGGAGGCAACAATCAATAAGATGTAACTAAAATACCTAGAGAAAGGTTGAAGTTATGATGTTGTAATGAAGTAGAAGGATCAGCTAAGCCATTGATGAAATAGTGTATTGTTTACATATTCTAAGACACATTTATTAGACACATTAAAACATATCAAAGACGTAAGGGTTTAGCTATGTTATTTCTGATAACCTAACTAAGTTCATAAGAGAATGCTGAGCAAGCTAGTTAGTGCCGAACAGATTCTTAGTTGAAGCCGAGCAAGTTCACTTTTAGAGTGTGCTGAGTAAATATCAAGTGTTGAGCAGAAAACAAGTGCCGAGTAAATATCAAGTGCCGAGCAAAAAAAAAGTGCCATGTAAATATCAAATGCCGAGTAAACATCAAGTGTCGAGCAAGAAATAGGTGCCGAGTAAAGATATAGATGTCGAGCAAGAAACAAGTGCCAAGTAACATAGAACAAGCTGAGTATCAGTAAACCAATAATGCCAAGTTGTTGCATTATTTTGAAATCAAAGATTCGCTAGATCTGAGCCAACAAGGTTGTTACCTAGAAGTTTGTAAACTAGATAGAAGATAAGAGTGATGAGTTGGTGGCACAAAACACCATGTAAAAAGGTTTTTAGCGAATACAACTAGATGCCAGATAAGGTTTTTAGATAAAGAAGAATTATGGGGTAGATACATTGTATCCTACCTAATTGATGCAGGAACATCCAGAGGTATAAGGGCAATCCTGTGTCACCCAAAAAAAATGTACTTAGACTTAGTTTTTGTTTCATGTGTTTTCATTTTTGGACACCCATTTGGGTCAAATAAAAGTTCCAACTCTCACAGTTCCACTCTCAGTGTGCAAGAAAATCTCGAAAAAATAGGAGCATATAATTGGGCCATCATTTTGGTAAACTAGAAGGTGTAAATTGGCCAGATGAATGTAATTGTGATTTAGAGCATTCCAGAAAAAGAATCAAGTCAAAAGGCCCCATGGTTTGAAAGTTATTGCAGTTTTTTGGGTTTTGGAGACCTCTTAAGAATGCTTCAAAGTCAGGTTAGGGGCATTAAATGACCTCAAAAAGGGCCAAAAAAGGGGGATGAGTGAAGTTGGTCCATAGGGCTATAGAGCACTTTGAGAGCTTTCCGAAAATGTAAACGGTTCATCAATTAGAGCTACGGTTCAAAAGTTATGCCTCTCGAAAGTTCGATTACCATTTCTGGATTCTTCTAGATTTGCGTCAACTTCTAATGCAGCTTTTGGAAGCTTCTATTTGGTCAGTGGATGCTTACTAGCACTTTCTAGAATGTACTCCTAGTCCTTAACCCTCCGGGGTCTATTTAAGGAGATTTTTGGCATTATAAAGGCAGTTCAGAATAGAGTTTGAGAGGAGGTACTGTAAGGAGAAATTATCTCCAGATTTATGCTATTGTAAGTCCTTAAGGCATGTTTTGAAGTTTATATTCTCTGTACTGAATGTACTAGCTTATTTTTCAGTTAATACAATTTCCCTTTTCTGTTGTGTCCATTCGGTTCTTGGGTTGTGTCTCCATCACTAATCCATTGAAACCCTAAAATTGGAGAGGGAGAATTGAGCGGGAAAGATATTTCAAATTTCTTTTTAAGAAGTCATAAGGTCATGAAGCAGTAGAGTGGTGGTGAGAAAGTAAGAAAGCATGAGTTGCTAAAGAAAGGTGCTAAGGAGAAAGAGAGAAAAGAATACTCTATTTCACTGGATGACCACAGATATGATTGCATTGGTATGATGAGTAAAGAAGACTCAAGGAAACAAAGCTTGAGAGGAAGACAAGCTAATAGAACTAAAGTGTTTAAAATCCAAGCAAAGGATTGAACTAAAGTGTGATCTGTAATCTACAAGTTATGTTGTAAGTTGAATCAGATCAAAGCCATTGTTGTTACTTTCTAGCAATTGTAACAGTTAAGATAAAACCTATGGACTTAGGTTGGTTTAATAGCCATGTTGTAAATCCTTTAATAGGGTGACATTCCAAGTGAATGTTCCAAAGTCCTTTAACTAGGCCCATTCCTAATAGTTTGGTGAAATCCTCTAACAAGGTCACATTTAACAATGTGTGGTAGCCTTTAACAGGGTAGGCTTTTCATAGGGTAGACCATCAGAAGTGGTTAAAATCAATTGCATAGTTATTTTTTGGGTATCATCCCCACCCCACTTTTACCTTCTTATTCCTAGAGGATTTTTGGGTTATCAAATTCTTAGTGTTATGGTGTGATGCATGTTTACTTTTCTTAGTTGTCTCAATATTTAAATTGCATGCATGAAAAGTTCAGTTATGCACCATTAAGGATTTGTAGAGAAAAGGAAAAAGTTTTATTATGGCATTTGGACCTTGAATAATTGATTCAGCCCCCCTGTCAATTATTCTAAAAGAATTATAACAATATACTCATCTGCTTAATAGTTATTGTTGCATAATCAAACTTGGGCAATGCAATTTCTTCATCTAGGCTAACATCTTCATATGTAATTACCTCTTCTACTTGGATGAGCTAGGACTTGGCATTGAGAATTGAAATGGTGTAGCATATGTGCTTGACCTCTAAAGAGTTTCCCTAGAAGGATTTCTTCATTCTAGTAATGTCACCAATGCTTGAATTGCTACTAGCTCCTTCATCTTGGGTGTCAAATTTGTCTCTTCAAACTTGTCCCTTTTTACCTCTTTGATTTCAGTTGCACCTTGATCTTTGTGTATCTACCAAAACCTATTTGACTTTATGTCCCATCATTTACTAGTTTTTCCATATTGTCATCTCTAACTATCTCAACCTTGTCTTTTTCAAGTTCTTGTATGTTTTCTAGGTCTAGAGTATCTTCTATGAGTGTACTGATAGTGCAACCTATTTTTTCCTTCCTTTGATATATAACTAAGGATTGTGAAGGTTGTACACTTATGACTTGAGGAGTGATTGAGGTAGTTCTTTTATTTTCACTTCCTCCCCTAGAGTCATAGACTCTGACTTCTAAGGTTGATCTACACATACCAATATAGGGTTATCACATAATTTGGCCTATAGTGTAGATTAGATAAGTATCCTTTTCCATTCTTCCTCTATTAGGGGATTGATGTTTTGATTAGTAGGATTAGAGGGATCCTTTACTTTGTTAGTTTTATTACTTACACTTATCACCTGTGGAGGGCTACCACTTGGCATTTGTGTATCTTGTACACTCTGATATGGTTGCTACTCTTCCTTAGTTGTTTCTTGATCATCAATATTCATATCAATGCCTCCCTCAATTGTGCCTTGTCCATCATCATCTTCTAATTAAATTGGTACTTGTTCATTGTCTTTGATTATCGCTAGTCAATATGTTATCTTCCAAAATTGTTTGAACTTTAGTACAACATTCTCTATGTTGTTTTGTAATATGATAAATGGCCTATACTTAGGTAAAAATCTCACAACATGTTTCTATATGCCTTTAGAAATTTGTGCCTTGCTAAGCTCTAGCATAACTTGAGCAATAGTTATCTCCCTAATTTTCTTCTCTATATCTAAATAATAGTGCCATTTTTGCTCGACTCTGTCATATAAACTCTTAGGTATGGAGTTGGCAATTTTAAGAGGAGTTTTCTTGAATGTATCCATCATGGCATATATTTCCTCCTCTACTTGATTCTTCTAAATCCTTTCAAGGTTATCAAATTCAATGTGTGAGAAACTTGACAAATTAACATTGTTTCTAATGTTCTCACATAAATAATCTAGATTTGAGGAGGGACTGTGATTCACCAATTAGAATTGGTTGTTTTCATCAAATTTAGTCTTCTCCTCATTAGATTCGACTTGAGAAAGAAATTTCTTCTTGGTCTTTTCTATGCTCCACCTTCTTACTCTTTAGGCTTGGCTACCTCTTTAGCCTTCTATGTAGTGACTCTTGAGCTAGTCCTTGTGGTAGGTGTTGTTGTTTTAGGCTCACTTAGTTTTACAACCTTCATTGGTTTTGTTGCTACTTATTTATGTACCTTTTTATTTTTACTTTCGATAGTAGGAATAGGTGCTTCCTCAACTTCTTCTCCCTTGACACCTACTGTAGTTTCTATTTCCTCCTCTTGGTGATCCAATTTGGTGCTAAAGCCTGCTTGTCTTCTTCTTTATCCTTATCTCCTTCACCAAACTTTTCTTTCAGTTTATTTACCAATTTTTTTTTCTTCCTAATTACAGAAGCAATCTTCAACTCCATAGCAATGTTTGATTTGGCCAATTCATAATTACCAAAACCTTTGGCTTTTTTGTC
Source organism: Cupressus sempervirens (assembly GCA_028749045.1). Classification (NCBI taxonomy): domain Eukaryota; kingdom Viridiplantae; phylum Streptophyta; class Pinopsida; order Cupressales; family Cupressaceae; genus Cupressus; species Cupressus sempervirens. The sequence goes on from CM053792.1 coordinate 793,859,615, forward strand.
CACTTCTTCTACAAGTAATGTTATGATTACTATAGAGGCCTCATCAAAATTTATCTCATATCCTAGTGGCCTTAGCCATCTCACCCTAGGAATTGCTTCTTGTACATATGTGTGATTAGTATCAACTTAAAAGAAAACATTATCATAATGTTTCTCCACTAATAAAACTTGTATCCTTACTCTCTTCTTCATAGATTATTTAAAGTCTTCCAAATAATTAGACATCAATGACTCAAAGTTATTACCTAATTTTTTAATGAATTCTCCTATCTATATTGTAATTGATCTATTTGTCTTCCATGCAACCTTACCAAATGTAGGAAATATATTTTGTTGATAAAAGAAAATACATACCAGAATAGATCCAAATTTACACTGAGCACTCTTTGTTTTCCTTATAGCTCCCATATTCTCAACCAATTTCCACAACTGCAACTCAACAAGATCATAAGTATGATCTTTCTTGATAATTTTATATCCCATATCCATTGAAATGCAAGGTATACTATTTTAATTTGCTTGAATAATAAAACTTGTGTGCTATTACCCTCACTACAAAAGCTATCAAGAGATATGTGATTGTGTTAATTGTCATTCCCATTTTGTTCCATATGGCCCCTATGTTCTTCTCAATGACTTCCTTTGACTCATTTCTCATAGTCTTTGGCCGATCTAGGGTTGGATACCCTATTACTCGATGAACAATTTTCTTTGCAATTTTAACTAGCCCGTTCTCTAACTACACTGAGCTATCATGAATTTTGTTTAAGACAATCATAATCCACTCAATTTTGAAAACATTTGGAAAATATAGGATAAGATTTAACCCTTTCTTCTCTACAATATTGAATTCTTCCTTCAATGCTCCATTTACATAGAGTCTTCTATATTCTTCTCTTATTTCTATGTCACCTGTGATTCCAATCTTGCAAGTGCAACAATTCTTGACATCTTGAATCATTAAAACCCATGTTTGTATCATAAATAATGCACCAAAAGGATCTTTCTTATATGCTATGTTAGGAATAGCCTTGAAAATAGGTTGATTAGTGTCATTGTTAATTAGCTGAACATTTAAAACCTCTCTTCCCTTTACAATTTTCTCTTTGGATAAACTAGACACTATGACATATATCTAGGGTTTGCAAAATTTGAAACTACATAACTTGGCACATGATAAATACCTTGTAAATCCTAATGAAATGGTGTTGAACAACCATTTAAATCTCCTGCAAACACTTCAGATGAAATTCTCTACATTGCCTTTAGCTCTTCATGTTCTTTCTTGAATTGAAATGATGTCAAATGAGCAAAAAATGATCAAGTAGCCCTTAAAATGATACAATTAATGCTAAGTGCTTACACACCTATAAGCTCGACATCAATTGATTTATATCTCACTCAACATCCCCATTTCTTTCCATTTACTATACAACCATTACGAGCTCGGCCTCAACTAACCAATTTTGTTAAATTGCTATACCACTAGCATTTTACTCAACAACCATAAGAAAATTTTTCATGCTCAATAGTAACATGAAAAGCTCAAAAAAATTAAAGAGTTTTCCTTAATTTCTAATAACACTTTGCATCTTTATTCATTCATATGTATTCTTTTCAAAAATAAATCCTTGGAGCTAATGTATGGTATATATTTTAAATATCAGTCCCATTTACCTCTTGATTGCTTAGTTTGATGATGTGTGATCACCTGACCCATTGGGTGAAGTGACCCCATATGCACTTGATGTTTTGTCATCCTACTTTCTCTTCCATGTCTTGTTCATCTCATTTATGACATTTTCAATATCTTCCTTGCCTTTTCCTTTGTTGAACTCACAACTTGGTGCCTTTGACCTTGTTTGACAATATCAGTTGATGTGACCAGTCTTCAAATAACTAAAACATGTGGTTTGACTCAACCACCTTTTGTAGTCACTCTTGAATTGTGCTCTAATGCAATTCTCTGGAGCATGTACATCCTCTTTATAGTAGTGAAAACTATACCATGTATTATAATCTCAATTATAAGAGTTACCATTGTGCTTTACATTTGTTTTCTTATTTGATGACTACTAAGGTTTGGATCTGCACTCAAAAGCTCTATGTCCATAATTCTTATAGTTATAAAAATATCCTTGAAATCTTTGAGTGTGTATGGTCTTTGTTCTATATTCATGTTCCTGATGACCTTGTTTGTTGCACTTATGGTAGTAACCCATTCTCTTCTGCTTAACATTTTGATTTGTAGTCTTGCTCTTGTACACATTAGCAGTATGGTATTTCTTACCACAATTATGACAAGTAGGTCTGGAATTCTTACCTTTATTATTTCTTTCCTTAGCACTTTTGGATGATTCTTATTCTTTAGTACGTGTGTATCCTAGTCAAGATGTATCATTGTTAGATCTAGGGATTTCATGAATTGTTCAAAGTACCTGATAAGTTCACTAGGTTTATTTAAACTTTTAGCAAACTCTTTTTCCCTTTTCAAATCATTGATTAGTTGTTCATTCAGAAACTTCAGTGTTGTGATTTCAATATCTTTGGCATTTAGTTCATGATTTTTAATCATCACCTAACACAAAGTTTCTAATTGCATGTTATCAATCCTAGTTACCTCTAATGATCTCTCTTCTAGTCTACTTGTCAAAACTCTTTTTTCATCTTCAATCATGACATTGTCTTCTATAGCTTTCTTTTTCTATTTGGTCACCTCACATAGTAATATTGCTTGAGATTCTTTCTCTCTATTAAGAATTCTAATCTCTTCAGCTAGAGTTTCATTCTTTTCCATTAGATCTATAACTGCTACATCAAATTCATTGGAGTTTCTATTTGCAAATAGATTAATAGTGTCCATCTCTTGGTATTGTGTGTCATTCTCATCAATAGAAATTTCCTTCCTTCTTCTCAATGATTTCTTTATATCTTATCTTGCTTCATTCAACTAATGTAGAATGAGTTGTATTTATATCTCTTGGTTCTCAATAACTTCCCCCAACTTCTAGACTTCCATTTTCAACATTTTTCCTCAAATCTATTCGACTTTACTTTTAGAGAGTTATGCTTTGATACCAATTGTTGGAATTAAAATAGGAAAGGTAAACACTAATAGGGTTGGGGTGGAGAGGGCTGGCAGTGGGTGAATCAATGCTTTAAAATTTAACCCATAAAAATATCCACCACACATTCATCTCACATAGTCAATAAGTAAAATGAAATACCATGTAAAGCATATATATTTAAAGTATGTAAATAAGTAAATATTCACACACATATATGATACAAGATATTATTACCCAAAAACCATCCAATGGTAAGGTAGAAATGGGGTGGGGATGACACCCAAAAATCTTCACTATTGCAGTAATAAAGTGTATCGAATGAAGGTTACAAGGTTTGATAATGAAACATGATCTCCCTTATGAAAGGCATGCTCTCTTAAAAGCTTATAAAGACTATTATGTCTTACTATGTTAAAGGATTTCAAAACCTTGATTGAAATGTGCCTAATTAAAGGACTTCAACTCACAATTAAGTAAGTATCTTATTAGAGGATTTCAATACAATATGTTAGGATTACTCTGTTAAGAGATTTAACTTATTCACCCATTAGAATGTCTTAGAAAAGATCTTGTGATTAGCACTCTATTACTTAATGACATATCACCTTTATATTATTGTGTACTTGATCCTTCTTGATCATATATCTCTTACTATTTACTTCCTCTATTTTTCTTTAATTGATTCTGCAATTCAATTTAGATCATTATACCTTGGTCACCATGAATGTCCTCTTTGCACATGCAAACTCTCCTTGATCATTCATTCATTCCAACATCATATCCTTAAAATATTTAGGGTTTTTTCTCCTTAAGAAGACCTAGGTGACTTAGGGTTAGGTATGAATCAATGGTTGTGATTCATCTATATTGCCACTTAAAACTTCTCTTTTCCTAATTGGATGCACATAATACATAGGGAGTCCCACTTAAGATTCATCCTTATCACCAAAATATTTTAATTCACTCCTTAAGTCAACCTAAAAATGGTTTACATAATGGTTTGTGCTAATACAAATAACTATGAAAAAACTATGTTACTCAGCATTTGAAGTCCCTGGTACTCGGTACTAACTATAACTTTAATGTTTTCTCTCAACATTTGAATGACTTGGCATGTACTACTTGGTGAGCTCCTAAATCACTTGACACTTGAGTGACTCGGCATATGAGTGACTTGGCACTCACTATTTACCAGCCATGCTCTAATTTATATGTTATGCTTGGCATATGTTACTTGTTTGGGATGAACTAAGTAAATGACTTAAGTGTATAGACACTCACTTGTCAAAACAAATCTAAGATTAACAATGGATGTAGCAATAACATGGTGACTATATTGAAGCACTTTATTGTTATGTTGGTAATCAACAAAGTGAATTTCATCTTTCATTAATTTATGTTGTATGAGAAATGTTGCCTCCAGAATAACTAAACCAACAAACCATGCATTTAAAAGTTGATATAATGTATACATGGAATAAATAAATTCATCATTTATTAACAGACACATAATTATTTAATTTAATGTGTAGCTATAGGGAATAATATTCCATCACTTTCTTCAAGTTCAATTTATGTCATCCTTTCTGCAGGGCAACACGATAAATAGTGACTCACTCCTTCTACATGTCTAGGCTCAATAATAAGTGCAAAGACTTCACCTATACACAATTTAATTATCATAAATGTATATTCTGTGTGTGTGTGTGTATGTATATTTATATTTATATGTATATGTATATATAGATATAGATATAGATATACATATATATACATACATATATATATACATATACATACATACATACATACATACATACATACATACATATATATATATATATATATGTATATATATATATATATACATAGACATATACATATACATACACACACACACACACACACACACACACACACACACACACACACACACACACACACACACAATTTTAATTACCAATTTGATCTAGTCCAGATATATGGTCATAATTAGTAGAAATCAAAGGAATTTCATCATAGTTTTCATCAAGTCATTTCTATTAGTTGTATCAATAACAACAAGTGGCACCAAAGCCCATAGATCTACATATCCATAATCCTAATTGATGCATTCATTGTAAAACTAGAAAAGTTTCTTTTGTACAATGTCCAATTGTGATGACTGGTACTCATAAAAGAATGTAAGGATCATGTTTTTTCTATCTTCTTGCAACCATGCATAGTTTTTCTATTCACACCTGAAGACACATATTTAATATATAGGGGTAAGTGCACAAAGTTGTGGTGCCAAAAGGGGGTATAAGTGGACACCTTTTTCCTGAAATCTGCAAATTTTGAACTTCAACAAGAATTTGAAGATAGTTACGCTCAAAATTTTCAGATATGACAAAAAAAAAGTCGTAGTCCTTTGAATCTAGTTTTTAAACTACTAATTTTTTTTCAAAATGGTTTAGTTTTAGTTCCTCCAAAAAGGGGGCCACAAAAAGTGGTAATATTTATTACAATAAAACATAGCATAGTACAAAGTGTTGCCCCCCTAAAATTTTAACTTTTTTTTTGAAAATTTTTAATCGCTCTGGTCAAAAGTTACTTAGCACTATGTAGTTTATCCTAGATTTATTGAGTAATTTTATAATGTCTATTTTTTTTTAATGAATTTTTTAACTAGACACATCCCAAAAATGTGAAATATCTGTGTGCTCCCCCTAGAAATAATTGAAAACTAATCTAAAATCAAAACTTTTTTTTTTCAAAGTGTTTAGAATGGAGTCTAGTTTCTAAAAAACTAAGTTGTTACAAAATTCTATGAACGAGCTAAAATCTATAGCCCAATTAGTACGTGGTGGTTTTTGACAAAAAATGAACATACATTCAAAAGAAATTATAGATGAAAGGCTTGAAATAGTTCAAATTAAAAATAAATTATATGGTAAAATAGCTAACATAGAGACCTATAATGCTATGTAACCTGATCTTATCGATATCCAACCACGAGAAATCTTGAAGAGGAGCACAGAAGAAAAAGCAATCATTTTTTGTATGTTTTCTGGAAAACACGTCTCAGGCCTATTCATCAAATCCAAACCTTTGGGTTGGATCTCCAAGGCAAAACCAAGCCTTAGGCTTGGGTTTGATTAAGGTTTAAATAGCGCATGCACCCTATAGCGTGCACGTGCTATTTAAACCTCAATTCTAAATAGCGTGTGCATACTATAGGGCGCAAGCACTATAGTGTGCACGCACTATTAAGATGTAAGTTATAAAAGAGAACTAGGTGGGGGGCGATAGGGGAATGGCTATGTGTGTACATGAAAGAGATAGAGAGAAAGTAGGGGATAGGAGAGGGGAGAGAGTACAGGATGGGAGAGGGAAAGTGAGAAAGAGTAGGGGTGGCAAAGAGAGTATAGGATGAGAGAGAGAGTAGGGGTGGCAAAGAGAGGAAGTGTGAGAGACAGTACGGGTGGAAAAGAGAGAGTGTGGAATGGGGGAAAGAGATTTAAAGTAGGGGATGGGAGAGAGAAGAAGTGTGAGAGAGAGTACAGGTTGGGAGAGAGAGATTAAGAGTAGGGGATGGAGGAGAGAGAGAGTAGGTGATGGGAGATAGAGTGGGAGAGGAAGAACTTGAGAGAGAGGAGGATGGGAGTGCATGTGTGTGAAAGAGAGAGAGTATGGAATGGGAGAGGGGGAAGATAAAGTAGCTCAAGAGAGAGTAGGGGATGGAAGAGAGAGTAGGTGATGGGAGAGGAAGTGGGAGAGGGGGAGACAAGGGGAATAGAAGTGTGTGTGTGTGTGTGTGTGTGTGTGAGAGAGAGAGAGAGAGAGAGAGAGAGAGAGAGAGTGGAGAGGGAGAGAGTAAGAGTGAGAGTGAGAGAGAGAGAAGGCAGTGGGAGAGGGAGTGGGAGAGGGAGAGCAAGTGAGAGAAAAAGTAGGGGATGGAAGAGGAGAGAGGGGGGATGGGTGTGTGTGTGTGTGTCAAAGAGAGAGAGTAGGGAATGAGAGAGGGGAGAGAGAGATAGCGAGAGTAGGCAATGGTAGAGGGATGGGAGAGAGAGAGAGAGAGAGAGAGAGAGAGAGAGAGTAGGCAGTGGGAGAGGGAGTGGGAGGAAGAGAGAGGTGGAATGGAAGCATTTAAGAGAGATAGAGTAGTGGATGGGAGAGAGTAGGTAGTGGGACAAGGACTGTGAGAGAGAGAGAGGGGGGGGGGGGGAATGGGAATGTGTATTTATTTATAACAGAGATAGAGTAAAGGATGGGAGAGAGTGTGAGAGTTTGAGAGAAAGTAGTAGGGGATGGGAGAGAGAGAGAGAGAGAGAGAGAGAGAGAGAGAGAGAGAGAGAGAGAGAGAGAGAGAGAGAGAGAGAGAGAGAGAGAGAGAGTAGGTAGTAGGAGAGGGAGTGGCAGACGGAGAGGGAGAGGGAGAGGGAGAGACATAGGGGGGATGGGAGTGTGTGTGACAGATGTAGAGAGTAGGGGATGGGAGAGAAGAAGAAGAGTGGGGGGATAAGAGTGTGTGTATCTATGAAAGTCAGAGAGTAGGGGATGGGAGAGAGTGTGAAAGTGTGAAAGTAGGGGGTGGCAGAGAGAGAGTACGACGATGGGGGAGAGAAAGTAGGCGATGGGAGAGGAAAAGAGAGAGGGGGGATGGGAGTGTGTGTGTGTAAGAGAGATAGAGTAGGCGATGGGAGAGAGTGTGAGAGTGTGAGAGTAGGGGGTGGATGAGAGAGAGTACGATGATGGGGGAGAGAAAGTAGGTGGTGGGAGAGGGAAAGAGAGAGGGGGGATGGGGGTGTATGTGTAAGAGAGATAGAGTAGGGGATGGGAGAGAGTGAGAGTGTGAGAGAGTAGGGGATGGGAGAGGAGAGAGAGAGTAGGGGATGGGGGAGAGTGTGAGAGTGTGAGAGAGTAGGGGATGGGAGATGAGAGAGAGAGCAAGGGATGGGGGAGAGAAAGTAGGTGGTGGGAGAGAGAGTGAGAGAGGTAGAGAGAGCTTGTACAAGATGGGAGAGAGAGAGAGTAGAGAGGGAGAGAGAGAACTTTAGAGAGAGAGATAGTAGGTAGTAGTAGTGTGAGTGTGAGAGAGAGTAGGGGGTGGTAGAGAGAGAACGATGATGGGGGAGAGAAAGTAGGCAGTGGGAGAGGGAGAGAGAGGGGAAATGGGAATGTGTGTAAGAGTGACAAATTAGGGGATGGAAGAGAAGAGAGAGAGTAGGGGATGGGGGAGAGAAATTAGGTGGTAGGAGAGGGAGAGAGATAGGGGGGATAAGAGTGTGTGTGAGAGATCTAAAGAGCCAGAGATGGGAGAGGAGAGGGGGTGAGAGAGGTAGAGAGAGTAGGCAGTGGGAGAGGGAGGGTGAGAGAGAGTAAAGGATGGGAGAGAGTAGGAAGAGAGAGAGGGAGGGTATGGGAGAGAGAGTAGGGAGGATGGGGAGTGACATGTTTTGAGAAAGTAGGGGGTGGCAGAGAGAGAGTATGATGACGGGGGAGAGAAAGTAGGCGGTGGGAGAGGAAAAGAGAGGGGGGATGGGAGTGTGTGTGTAAGAGAGACAGAGCAGGGGATGGGACAGAGTGTGAGAGTGTGAGAGTAGGGGGTGGCAGAGAGAGAGAGTACGATGATGGGGGAGAGAAAGTAGGTGGTGGGAGAGGGAAAGAGAGAGGGGGGGATGGGGGTGTATGTGTAAGAGAGATAGAGTAGGGGATGGGAGAGAGTGAGAGTGTGAGAGAGTAGGGGATGGGAGAGAAGAGAGAGAGTAGGGGATGGGGGAGAGTGTGAGAGTGTGAGAGAGTAGGGGATGGGAGACGAGAGAGAGAGAGAAAGAGAGAGAGAGAGAGAGAGAGAGAGCAGGGGATGGGGGAGAGAAAGTAGGCGATGGGAGAGAGAGTGGGAGAGGCAAAGAGAGGTTGTACAAGATGGGGGAGAGAGAGAACTTGAGAGAGAGAGATAGTAGGTAGTAGTAGTGTGAGGGTGAGAGAGTGTAGGGGGTGGTAGAGAGAGTACGATGATGGGGGAGAGAAAGTAGGCGGTGGGAGAGGGAGAGAGAGGGGGAATGGGAATGTGTGTAAGAGAGACAAAGTAGGGGATGGGAGAGAAGAGAGAGAGTAGCAGATGGGGGAGAGAAATTAGGTGGTAGGAGAGGGAGAGGGAGAGAGATAGGGGGGATAAAAGTGTGTGTGAGAGAGGTAGAGAGAGTAGGTGGTGGGAGAGAGAGAGTGAGAGAGAGTAAAGGATGGGAGAGAGTAGGAAGAGAGAGAGGGAGGGGATGGGAGAGAGAGTAGGGAGGATAGAGAGTAGGGAGGATGGGTAGTAATGTGTTTTGAGATAGTGCGTACACACTATAGTGCATATGCGCTATAGTGCATACGCACTATCTCAAATCACCAAAAAATGGTCAAAAACCAACCTTGGGGCCCATTTCATCCATTTTTAACTTTTGGTCTATTATGCTCTCTGTTATTCCGACAGAAAACACGGGTTTCAACATCTAGCAAACACTATTTCAACACTTTAGGAAGCTAGCAAACACCAAATTCAATCATTGGATATGTGATTTGAAGAATTTTTGAATATTCTTTTAATAGAAAAGGTTAGTGCAAACCATTTTAAATATTGTTTGTTGATATATAGATACAAATTTGATTATAATTTGATATGTTATGTAATATATAGTGAATTCATTAAAAATTGTATGTTTGAATGAAATGTTATTTCGAAATGGTTAGAAATTTGACAAGTCATTTGATATATATTGTGTATTCATTCAAATAATTATAATTTTTATATGTAATTGAATAATTTGTAATTTACACATTTTAAGTAATTCGGATGTTTGAATAATTTGACATGTAGAAATCATCATTATGCCAAGGAAGAAACTAAAGATTCAAACAAATGCAGATAGGGAGAGAGATTTGACAATTAAAAGAGATAAAATGAAATTACTACGTGAACAAAGAAAATTGTAAAGCAATGATGAAGAATTAACTTTCGAAGAGGATCAAGAACCACCAGTACAAAGAAACAAAGAGGAAGAATTAGAAAGACAAAGAGAACGAATGAGATTGTTACACTCAAGAAAACAATTGAATTGTGAAGCTACACCATCCGCCAATGTTGGAGTCATATCGTCCACTACACCATCTTCGAATGTTGGAGTCATATCATCCACTATACCATCTTCCAATGTTGAAGTCATATCATCCTCTCATGTTGAAGAGACACTGATTTATATATCCGATGATATACACACTCCATCATGTCATGTTGAAAGCACAACATCAACACATCAAGTAGGTGATATTCCATCATTTACATCTTATTGCCAAGGCACATCATCTTCAGTTCAAGGTATGCAATACACTCAACCTTATATTGATGTTTAAAATGTTAAGAGAATTGAAGAGATTAGAACACCTTCTAGAATTCATTTTAGAAAACCAAAATATTTGATTGATATTGATACTAACATTTTGAAATCAATGCCTGACAAGATTAGCAAGCGTACTTGTCAAAGAAAAGTTAATCATATGTGGATATTATTTTTTGAAGAATTAAATATTACAGGTCAATGCCAATTATTTGTTGAAATGATGAGGAATTTGAAATTTAGGCCTATCATGAAGATTCTTGGGCTAAGAACGATGGATGATTCAAATAAAAGAAATATTGTAAAAAATCTAATGAGTGCTTATGACAAAGTGGGTTCTAAATCACGCACCAAAGATAGTAATATCACAAGACGAGTACTCACATCGACAATAGTAAGTAGCCAAATGAAGAAAGCTCGACTCATGAGAAAGAAAAGAAAAACATTAAAAATTGGTAGAGGTACCTTAATGAGAGCCATGCTAAGGCGTGAGAGATTAGAAGATCAAACAAAAAATGAGTTATGGATATTTAGCGGTAGACTACCACGAAAGGATAAAGAAATTAGTGAAGCCTTGAAATCATTGATCAAATATTTTTGGAAAAATAACACACATGTTTCTTCTAATCAAAGAGATGTTGTAAGAAGGAGGATTGGTAGCCGAAATCGCGAGCCACATGCGAAACATTTTTTGGACTCAACTCAGACACAATTTTTTGCAAAATTTATTAGTATGTATCCTAAAATTCGAATAAGTCAAAGATTTTTTGAGATGGGTAAACCTTTTTATGTGAAAATAAATCACACATGCACAACTTCTTGTTGTAGGATACATATTGAATTTTCTAACCATTTTGATGTTTTTAGGCACATATGCGTAGTTTTGCATTCTCAGTTTGTTTTCTAGGATTGTGACATAAAAGAGCCACCAAGATCTTCAAGGGAATTCATATCCAACATTTTATGTGAAATAGGGGATGGCCAAAAATTTTACAAGACATCATGCTTGGATGGTACGTGCTTATTTTGTGGTTCTTTGCAACTTTTATCAACTTGTCAACATATGGATAGTACACATGCAATTGGAAATGAAATAGTAGATTAAAAAAAATTCAAGATAGTGACATATGCTCTAAAAGATGGGAAACATGGTAAAAGATGTGATCTAGTTATTGAAAAGATTCTACTGTATGAGTTCGTGAATATTTTTCGTGAAAAGATTATGTACAAGTATGCAAGGCATACCCATAGAGCTCGATGGTTGGATTTGCAATTCAAGTTGTGCAAGGATACATTTCCATTAGATATTATTGTTTTAGTTGTAGATTTTGCAGAGAACTACACACTACAACCACAAAATGAGGTGCAAGCAAAGTATTATACATCTCAAAAGGTTTCTATATTTGTTCACATAACATTCATGCATTCACCTACAAGTATAGAGGATGACAGGAAGATTTTGAGGGAGTACCATTTTTACATCAGTGATGATTGATCACATTCTATAGAGTTTGTACATGGTTGTTTTCAACTATTTTATGGAGATTTGGCTAACAGGGGCATATCATATTGTCAACACATTATTTGGTCAGACATTTGTGCATCTCAATTCAAGAATGCACAGATGTTCTATTGGTTGAGTAGGATTTACAGGTTGTGTAGAATTCAATATATGTGGAATTTCACAGAGGCTGGTCATGGTAAGGGAGAGCATGATGGTGCAGGCGCATACATTAAAAGAGCCTTGGCTCGTGAAGAACTAAAGTACAAAGATGGAGCAATATTGATAGATGCAAAAATCCATCGTCCAATGGTGTAACACTACAATGGGTCTAGCTAAGGAAGGTGAGTCTATAGTTCATAGATTTTTTTGGTTGATAGATAATACTAACATTGCACCATATCAAGATTGTTGCACACTAATAGGATCTAGTGAGTTACACTCTTTTAGAAGCTTTGATGCAAGTTCATGGAGTATCCACACATGAAAAATGGCATGCTATTGTCCATCATGTGCAAAAGAAAATTGGGATGACTGTGAGTCAACTGAATGGGTGGACAAATGGGATATACAAGTTTTGGACCCAATTGACACCTATCATCCCCCACAAGCACTAGAAATGGTAGAGATGGATTCATCTATTGACTTTGACCACTTGTCAGATTTAGTGCAACCTGGTTATATCTATATATATATATATCTTTGTAATTTCAATATGTAACTTTATAACTTTTACCTAAGTATTTTCTGAATTAATGACCGCATTTTGTACATTTGTCACTGTAGGCCATGTTTTTGCTATTATTGCACCTGAAGAAAATGAAGAAGGGACAGATTATTATTTGTGTCATTGTGTTGAAGCCAAACAAAAATTGGATCACTCGGTTATAGATGGTGAAGGTTTAGAGTACCATGTTGGTGCGGTGGTTGTAATAGGCACATGGCTTAGACGATATCCTATGAAGAATCCTAACTTGTGGTTATTCGAGGATTGGAAAACATAGAGGAAGATTATTCATTATTCAAATCTTGTTGTCACATCAAATGTCCACTTGATAAAATATGGTGGAAAACCACATAATAAGATTCTTTGGAAAGTTCGCAAGTCAGACCATGAGGCAATACTTGAGACATTAAAATGTTGAGCAGATCTAGTTGGCTCATTAGATTGAATTGGGAGAGAGAGAAAAAGTGATCAATTGGATTCAAATACAATGTTACAACCTCTTCCCCAAGACTATCACATGACTAAGGTGGACTGTATTGTTATGATGTGTAAGTGATGAGATTTAATTTTGTTTTGTTTAGAATATAGATACATTATTTGAATTTATATTAGATTCTTTAATAGGACCAATTTTTTCAATCTTATCTTAGATTTGTTATTGTGCTAATTCTTCATTTGTAGGTCACCAAAGAAGAGGGCTAATAAAGTTTACGCACAAGTGATAAAGGGTGAGATGCCAAAATCATCTGCAAAATGGTATTATCAATTCACATCCTCAATATTTATTAGTGTTCTTTGTTCAAGTACCATTGTATGTTAATCATCTTATGCCTGGAATTGCAGAGGTTATATTATGTCAATACTAAGGTTTGTAGCATCAATACTAAGGTTTTTAGCATCAATTGGTCACGCTAAGTATAGTAGTTGTATCATGAATCCTTTTGAACCAATATGACTAAGATTCTCGAAAGAAGCCTAAACCATATCATCTTGTACTCCCTCTTTATATAAGAGTTTGTCAAACAATGAGAATGAAACATTGATTATTACTCCCCTCTCAATGTAAAATTCTCATTGATTGCATTTTGTAAAGTTTTAAGTCACTATCAACCTCTATATCATTTTATTCTTCTTATCATCAAATTAGTCAACAATGAGAATATGAACGATGACTTCTTCACATGAACATGACAATTATAAATGCTACACCTTAATAAATGTTTGGGCTTGGCCTTTACCATTCAAGCTTATAATACAATACATTGGCTTCATTTGTATTTGGAAGTATTTGTTATGTTTTTTCCAAAAGTCATTCTTCATTTTCCAATATGAAAATGCGACTATCATGAAAGGCATAGTCTTATAATTTGTAATTTTCATAATGGTATAAAAGATTCGTTGTGGGTTTGAATCCATTGCCCCCATGACCCTCCTTCTCATGTATTTATTCTATTTATTCTTCTACCTCCTCCGCTTGGCCATTTTGCAACACCATCTGGATGGAACTCTAGCCTTCCTCAAAACCATTATACATGACCTCTCCTTCTTCAAGATATTCTATAAAAAGTTCCTCAACCCTTGAACCTTTCAAAACCTCAATCTCAATGGAAGGCTTCTAGACCAAAGGAACTAGTGGATCCAGTTCTTTAAGAGAAAGAGACAACAAATCCAATTTTCTAGTGACTAGATGGAAAATTGGGGAAATCATTTCAATTAGTTGTAAATCGAAAGGAATTATAAGTAAACTATATCAATATAATAAGTTACTTAGTAATTATATCAATATAATTTAATTACTAAGGAAATGAATTTATTATTCTAACATATAGTACATTATTTTGCAGACAAAGGTGTTGAATTTGATGCTTAACAAATTTACATACATGTGTAATAAATAATAAGTGTTGTAGCTTTGGGATCAACACTATAAAATGAAGGATGTCATACTACATTCACAGAGGTACCAAAATATTTTATTTGATATGGAGACAAAAGAAAATGTGTATTCTTCATAACTGCATTTGAGTCTCATGTATTATCATTTTCAGCTATTGACATCAGAGATACCTTTACATCTTCATCATTGTATTGATCAACGAGTCCTTATTGCACTCACTAGTTCTAAGACAATGACTAAGGTATGAAAGAGTTTACATTAAAATTTCATTAGTACTAAAATTCAATATAAAATTCATAGGCACAATCGAGTGGTAACTTTGATGGTTTTTGTAGGGTCTTATTATTCCTGACCATCAGTGTATCCCTGAGGTGTATATACAGAGGAATTATCAGCTAGCTGTAAGAAAATATTAAGTTTTATGTGTAAATATATTTTATTTTTTTATATAAAATAGTTATTTATTCATATATAATTTTTATTGTAACATGTCAAGTTATAGAAGATTCTAGACTAATGGACTAGTGAGCATGTTAGGAAGACCTCGTTATATACACTGGTCATCTCCCACTTGTTGGCAATTAAAGATAATTAGGGATTTATTTTGTTCCCCTAGTTGGAAAGAGTATATATCTAATGATGTAAATTTTACACCTATATGGCATTATTGGGCATATGTTTTGTATAATTTTTTCTATGTATGCCATTTTTTACATATATTTCATGTATGACATTATTAGACATATGCTTATGATGTTTCAAATTATTGATAAATGAATTATATGATATTGTTAGACCTTATGGAATCAACTTTGATTTTTTGTAATCATATTGGTTTGATGCTTGTATTCAATCAATCAACATATTTTCCTTTTAATTCTTCCACATTTGGCATATCCATCTAACAATGAACTTATGATACTCCCATCAAGAAGTGCATGATTGCATGGTTTTATGGTGGATGTCCCTCTCTTTTTTAAATTCCAATTTTATTCATCTACGTGAGTAAGGGAGATCAATTCCATTTCTTTCAATTGTATTTAAAGGTCATTAAAGTTTTTCCAAACAATGTGATTAAATAAATATTATTCAGCATTTACCTCTATCATCAAGGTTGATTTATTCCTCCTGTTATTTTACCATATAATTTGGATGAATCGCCCATGGCTCCTTACATTTCTAGAAGACAATTTTCAAAGACTTTGCAACATGTCTTCTCTTCTTCCATATAGTTCATGTTCATTGAAGACATTTGGTCAAACAATATATATGCTTTGTATATTCTCACAACACCAATAGTCATGGTACAATGCTTACAAGATCCATAGTTGAAGAGAAGCTGTGTGAAGCTTCTAGAACCATGGACCTATACTTAATTTAGTATTATTGCATCCATGTTACTTATGCAAGTGGAACTTTCACATAGATAAGTAGGGAAACCAAAATTGAAAGCCAAACTTAACATAGAAAAGTAAAGCAAGCCTCAACTATATTCTCCTTAAACACTGTGAATTCAAATATATTTGATGGGGCATATCTCAGAGCTCATGCTAGATATGGATGAGGTTCTAGTTCCTACAGGACCATGTTGCAGAGACCTAGAATAACCTCTCTCTCTTTTTGGAGATCACATTTCATTTTCATTCTACAATGCCATCTCGGGTGATGTTGAAACTTGCAGTGTTGGTGAGTACAAAGTTGCCAACTGCCAAATCTCTCTCATCTTTGATTGTGGGATCAAACTGTCTACTCCATTAGCTCCAAGTGGCCGGGTAAACCCTATGTCCAACCTCATCTTGTCCCCTTCAGTGCTCGAATGTTCTTAGGCATGTTGAATACGAATGTCCCTAAGGGTCACTAAATGCCACAAGGCTGCAATCTTTGACGGGGCATATCTCGGAGCTCGTGCAATATATGGATGAGATTCTAGTTCCTACATGACAATGTTATAGAGACCTACAATAACCTCTCTCACTTTTTGGAGATCGCATTCCATTTTCATTCTACAATGCCATCTTGGGTGATGCTGAAACTTGTAGTGTTGGCCAGTACAAAGTTGCCAATTGCCAAATCTCCCTCATCTTCCATCGTGGGATCAAACTGTCTGCTCCATTAGCTCTAGGTGGCCTGGTAAACCCTATCCCCAACCTCATCTTGTCACCTTCCAGTGCTCGAACATTCTCAGGCACGTTGAACCGGAATGTCCCTAAGGGTCACTAAATGCCACTGGGCTACAATATTTGACGGGGCATATCTCAGAGCTCATGTGAGATATAGCTGAGATTCTAGTTCTTGCAGGACTATGTTACAAAGACCTACAATAACCTCTCTCATATTTTGGAGATCACATTCCATTTTCATTCTACAACGCCATCTCGGGCGATGCTCAAACTTGCAGTGTTGGCCAGTACAAAGTTGCCAATTGCCAAATCTCTCTCATATTTCGTCATGTGATCAAACTGTCTGCTCCATTAGCTCTGGGTGGATGGATAAACCCTATCCCCAACCTCATCTTGTCCCCTTTAGTGCTCGAACGTTCTCAGGCACGCTGAATCAGAATGTCCCTAAGGGTCACTAAATGCCACAGGGCTGCAATATTTGATGGGGCATATCTCGAAGCTCATGCAAGACATGGATGAGATTCCAATTCCTACAAGACTGTGTTGTAGAGACCTACCATAAAATTTCTCTCTTTTTGGAGAACGCATTTCATTTTCATTCTACAATGCCATCTCAGGTGATGTTGAAACTTGCAGTGTTGGCCAGTACAAAGTTGCCAACTGCCAAATCTCTCTCATCTTTTGTTGTTAGATCAAACTGTCTGCTCCATTAGCTTCGGGTGGCTAGGTAAACCCTATCCCCAACCTCTTCTTGTCCCCTTCATTGCTTGAACGTTCTCAGGCACGTTGAACTGGAATGTTCGTAAGGGTCACTAAATCCCATAGGGCTGCAATCTTTGACGAGGCATATCTCAGAGGTCGTGTAAGATATGGATGAGATTCTAGTTCCTACAGAACCGTATTGTAGATACCTACAATAACCTCTCTCACTTTTTGGAGATCACATTCCATTTTCATTCTACAACGCCATCTCGGGTGATGTTGAAACTTGTAGTGTTGGCCAGTACAAAGTTGCCAACTACCAAATCTCTCTCATCTTTCATCATGGGATCAAACTGTCTGCTCCATTAGCTCTGGATGGCCACTTAAACCCTATCCCCAACCTTGTCTTGTCCCCTTTAGTGCTCAAACATTCTCAGGCACGGTGAACCAAAATGTCCCTAAGGGTTACTAAGTGCCACAGGGCTGCAATCTTTGACAGGGCATATCTCGGAGCTCGTGCAAGAGATGGATGAGATTCTAGTTCCTACAGGATTGTGTTACAGAGACCTACAATAACATCTCTCACTTTTTGGAGATCGCATTCCATTTTCATTCTACAATGCCATCTCGGGTGATGCTGAAACTTGCAGTGTTGGCCAGTACAAAGTTGCCAACTGCCAAAGCTCTCTCATCTTTCGCCGTGGGATCCAACTATCTGCTCCATTAGCTTTGGGTGGCTAGGTAAATCATATCCCCAACCTCATCTTGTCCCCTTCAGTGCTCGAACGTTCTCAGGCACGCTTAACCAAAATTTCCTTAAGGGTCACTAAATGCCACAGGGCTACAATCTTTGACGGGGCATATCTTGGAGCTCATGCGAGATATGGATGAGATTCTAGTTCCTACATGACCATATTATAGAGACCTACAATAACCTCTCTCTCTTTTTTGAGATCACATTCCATTTTCATTCTACAATGCCATCTCGGGTGATGTTGAAACTTGCAGTGTTGGCCAGTACAAAGTTGCCAACTGCCAAATCTCTCTCATCTTTCATCGTGGGATCAAACTATCTACTCCATTAGCTCCGAGTGGCCGAGTAAACCCTATACCCAACCTTTTCTTGTCCCCTTCAGTGCTCGAATGTTCTCAGGCACGCTGAACTGGAATGTCCCTAAGGGTCACTAAATGCCACAGGGCTGCAATCTCTGATGGGGCAGATCTCGAAGCTCGTGTGAGATATGGATGAGATTCCAATTCCTACAGGACTATGTTTTAGAGACCTAAAATAACACCTCTCACTTTTTGGAGATCGCATTTCTTTTTCATTCTACAATGCCATCTTGGCTGATGTTGAAACTTGTAGTGTTGGCTAGTACAAAGTTGCCAACTGCCAAATCTCTCTCATCTTTCATCGTGGGATCGAACTGTCTGCTCCATTAGCTCCGGGTAGTTGGGTAAACCCTATCCCCAACCTCATCTTGTCCCCTTCAGTACTCAAACGTTCTTAGGTACGCTGAACTAGAATGTCCCTAAGGGTCACTAAATCCCATAGGGCTGCAATCTTTGATGGGGCATATCTCGGAGCTCGTGCGAGATATGGATGAAATTTTAGTTCCTCTAGGATCGTATTGTAGAGACCTACAATAATATTTCTCACTTTTTGGAGATCGCATTCCGTTTTCATTCTATAATGCCATCTCAGGTGATGTTGAAACTTGTAGTGTTGGCCAGTACAAAGTTGCCAACTGCCAAATCTCTCTCATCTTTCGTCATGGGATCAAATTGTCTGCTCCATTAGCTCCGAGTGACTAGGTAAACCCTATCCCCAACCTCCTCTTGTCTGCTTCAGTGCTCAAACATTGTCAGGCACACTGAACCAGAATGTCCCTAAGGGTCACTAAATGCCACAAGGCTACAATCTTTGACGGGGCATATCTTGGAGTTTGTGCGAGATATGTATGAGATTCTAGTTCCTACATGACTGTGTTATAGAGACCTAAAATAATCTCTCTCACTTTTTGAGGATCACATTCCATTTTCATTCTACAATGCCATCTCGGGTGATGCTAAAACTTGCAGTGTTGGCCAGTACAAAGTTGCCAACTGCCAAATCTCTCTCATCTTTCGTCATGGGATCAAACTGTCTACTCCATTAGCTCTGGGTGGCTGCGTAAACCCTATCCCCAACCTCATCTTGTCCCCTTCAGTGCTCAAATTTTCTTAGGCACGCTGAACCGAAATGTCCCTAAGGGTCACTAAATGCCATAGGGCTGCAATCTTTGACAGGGCATTTCTCAGAGCTCGTGCAAGATATGGATGAGATTCTAGATCCTATAAGACCATGTTATAGAGACCTACAATAATCTCTCTCACTTTTTGTAGATCGCATTCCATTTTCATTCTACAACGCCATCTCGGGTGATGCTGAAACTTGCAGTGTTGGCCAGTACAAAGTTGCCAACTGCCAAATCTCTCTCATCTTTTGTCGTGGGATTAAACTGTCTGCTCCATTAGCTCTAGGTGGCCGGGTAAACCCTATCCCCAACCTTCTCTTGTCCCCTTTAGTTCTTGAACATTCTCAGGCACGCTGAACAGGAATGTCCCTAAGGGTCACTAAATCCCACAGGGCTGCAATCTTTGACGAGGCATATCTTGAAGCTCGTGTGAGATATGGATGAGATTCCAATTCTTATAGGACCGTATTGTAGAGACCTATAATAACCTCTCTCACTTTTTGGAGATCACATTCTATTTTCATTCTACGATGCCATCTTAGGTGATGTTAAAACTTGTAGTGTTGGCCAGTACAAAGTTGCCAACTGTCAAATCTCTCTCATCTTTCATCGTGGGATCAAACTGTCTACTCCATTAGCTCCAGGTGTCTAGGTAAACCCTATCCCCAAGCTCATCTTGTCCCCTTTAGTTCTCGAACATTCTCATGCATGCTCAACCGAAATGTCCCTAAGGGTCACTAAATGTCACAGGGCTACAATCTTTGACGGGGCATATCTCGGAGCTCGTGTGAGATATGTATGAGATTCTTGTTCCTACAGAACCGTGTTGCAGAGACCTACAATAACCTCTCTCACTTTTTGGAGATCCCATTCTATTTTCATTCTACAATGCCATCTCGGGTGATGCGTATCTTAATTATATTGTTGGAAAGCATATCTAGCATGTCATTTTTGGAAAGACAAATCATGGAACTTGGTAAATGTTTCATAAGTTAATGAAATGTGTTACTACCAAATTATGTAAACTTAGGATTATATGATCTCCAAGAGTTTGGTTATGTTCTTTAACGCACCTTGGATGCAAGGTAGTGTGTAGCTTCTACTCCCTCTTTGCGAGTAATGTTAGTCACTTTGTATATGTAAATTGGTTTTCAATTGGGTATGTTATTTTCAACCTTAATGGTGATGAAGGATTAGCTTGAATCAGCTTGTAACTATCTAGCCACCAGATTTTCTGTGATTCCATCAAATGTGGGTTTTGTTCATATTTTTTTGTTGTTGTTTTTGTTCTCTTGACCTTTGAGGCTTTGAATTTAAACTTGTGCACTTTGGTTTTTGAAATTTTATGTTCTTGAGGTGGCTAGGAGGTATGTTCTATGTTGCTAGTTATGTGTTGTGATGTTCTCTATCAGGTTCAATGTGAAACATTGATAGAATGTATAAGGGAGTAGATTGCAAAGAACATACCATTCTCCTTTTTGTAATACACTATTTATTATGTTCTAATTAAACTCACTTTTAAATCCTATCTTCCACTTGGACCCATTCCTCTTTTGGCAATCCCTGAGATTGCCAATTCTTATTAATTTGAGTAGAGATAAGATGAACCAGATTAATACAGTGACCTATAGATCGAAGGAGGATGGTTAAGAAATGGTCTACTAGAGATTAGCCAAGGATAAGGATAACATAGTAAGAAAATGATATTTATCTGGTGGATATAAGTCTTTTATATAACAAACAATTTTTATGCATAGTAAAATATCTGAATATTGATTTGAGACATATTGATCACCTACAGTTTGATCATCTTCACAAGTATGCAACTTTTGTTTCACTATTTCATGCGGGTTTATTGAACTTTCTTTATGAGGTCATTTACAGATGGGATGTTCAAAGGTTGAGTTCCTATGGGCTGTCAATACTTTGACTATACTTTAAGTCAACGATTATCAATATGGAAAAAAATGGAACTTCTTGTATTTTGAAGTACTGAGAAGATGGCCTTGCCCTTCCCCAGGAGTTTCAAAAATGGGAGACATTAGGTAAGAGAGTGAAAATGTTACTATCGCTTCAACACACATGACAAATTGAAAATGCAAATTTTGATGGTAATCATTTTGTGATAAGGGAGAGACTAGGGATGATCATTGTTACTATCTCTATAGTAGTGGATTTTTGTTTTCTCTTGAATTTGGTGGTGGGGGATCAGTGGTAATTCTCCTTGGATATTCCTTCTTATGATGTTAGCGATAGGTGTTGCTCTTTGAAAACACTTGTACAATATTTTTAAAGTTATTAGATAAAAACAAAGAATTGTAAGTATTAAACATGATTAGCCTTTAGTTCCCAGAAGATCTTTATTTCCCCATCAATGCATTTAGAAAGTTAAGTTTTAAGAAGATCATAAATAGAAAAAATTAGAGAAGTGATTTAAACATTTATATTGATTGGAAACATGTGAGTCTTGAGTTTCCTCTGCCTTTTAAAGAACGTTCCTTAGCTAGCATACCTAATTCCACATTCCATAAGAGTTTCATTACACTAAAGATTTAAGAAACCAACTGCTTTAAGATAAAGCTTCCCGGTCAATAATAATCTAGCCTATTGAGGTACATAATACTTCTCAATTAAACTTGTGTTAATTCAGTATTAGTTTTGTAATTAACTAAAATTTCAGTATCTGTGTACAGGGGGTGACTGAGAAAACTATTTGAGGTCCAATTTGAAAATATATTTGTAAGGATCTCGACCAAGGTTCACAACTTCGATGATTAATACATTCATTCAGGCTAGAACCTCACTACAAATAAATAATATATAAAAAAAGTAGTGAATAACATCATGTCTAGACCCAAATCAACCAATGAAAGTCAAATCAGCATAATGTGGAACACCAATATATGCATTGAGTGGGTTGTCATGAAAAGCTTCAGAATAAAATTCATGTCTAGAATTAAACGACCTTAAAGAAAATTTATGCTTGTAACACAAATGGCCATTCAAAATTGAATATGATTACAATATGTGAAATAGCATTACGAGAACTTGTAATGCTCTTGTGAACATCATGTTAATTCTTATAAGAATCCCTAAGATGCTTGTTATACTCAAAATTTTGTTGAAATTGAATTAATTTTTATCCTGTCGGTTAATTGGCTTAGGGTGATATATGCTTCTTGGATGGAATAATGAGTTCGTGGTTAACTCTGTATTAAGATTCATAGCATCTTCTAGTTATTTGCAAAGGAAATTTATAAATTAAGCTAATATCATATGGCTTGATTGAGAAAGATGTTTGTGTTCTTATTGATGGGTACTAATGACTGTCCACATTTAGTTCTTCAATATCCTATTTGACAAGCTTTCCATAGACATTTCTTTGCCATACTAAGTATTTTTGAAGACATATTTGAGTAGAAGCACTATAGTAGATACTACATGATGTTTTAACAAATAAAGTAATGGGTTAAAGACTATTATTTCCAAGGTATTATGTCATAGTATTTTAATTGTAATGATCTTAGACTAATGATATTCTTGAGGGTAACTTTGACATGCAGGAAGAAAGACAACCTACAGCGAAGGCTATATTCTGCCTACAACCAAAGCCATAAATGCTCACAACCAAAGCCACTAGTGCACATAGCCAAAGCCATGGATGCTTATAGCCAAAGTTATGAGGGTTCGCAGCCAAAGCCATGAGTACATGAAGTTGATGATCACAATTGTTTAAAACTATTCACCAGAAACAACTTCTTTGCAATTTTTGAGAAATACTAATAAAGCAAAAAAAACAACTACTAGTTGGTAGACATAATGGAAACTCTCTAGAAATTGAATTTAATTTCATACATGCACATATCTAATTTAATGTCATACAAAAACATATCTAATTTAACATCATACATGAACAAACATATAATATAAAATGATAACCAATAATGTCATATACATTAACAAACACATAATATATTATGATAACCAATAATGTCGTATATGAATAAACATATCATATATTAACCAATAATATCATACATCAAATAAATGTCATACATCAAATGTATGTTGAATATGTCTCTCTGATGCCTATATATATACATGGGGAAAAAAACATGTCTCTCTCTCTCTCTCTATATATATATATATATATATATGTATCGAATATCTCAACTACATCTTTTCCTTCCCATGAGGGGAAGGAAACAAGTCTCTCGACGTCCTATGCCGTCGTGTGGAGGGAGACAGTGGAGATGATAGGGCCCTCCTGACACGCTCACTTGACCTCTTGTTGAGGCTCTTCTCTAGGTCCAACTGATAAAAAGAAAGTAGATATGAATCAATATTTATTATACACTGAAATCAAATATATGTACACACAAAATCAATTATTTTCTTACCGCTAACAAATAGTCACTCTGTAAGTCCACCTCAAATGCTCGTGGACGATCAGGCATGACAAAACCCTACAACAATTCAATAAATATAATCACTTATAAATAACATTAGAAATTTTGAGATTAACTATTATAAACAACAACTAAAATGAAGAAAATTCTTTCATACCTTTGTCAGGGGCTGTGAGCTAGCCACAACTATGGCCACTCCACTATCAACATGCTATCGTAGATGAGGAGGTGTGTCCGACATCATGAGCTGCATGTCATACAATACACGTTATATCTAACATGAAACATGGAATAAATATAATCAAATGAATTAAATGAACATGAAACAACTGTACCTGTTTGAAGCTCGTATGATGTCTCTGCTCTGTGTCTGTGGTAAAGGTGAGGGTCCTGTGGAGAACTGATGCACATGCATTATTTTTTTTGTCAATCCTTAATATGATTATGTAATAAATATATGTATTAATTAAAATGATTAAATTGATACATACCTCAGGACTCGTCAAAGGGACAAAAAATGGGCCTGGAGGATCGCTGCTAGGCCCAGCAACACTTTGACCCTAAATTTTGAATAATCTTAATAAATGCTAATTAATTAATCATTCACTATACATATGAAATGTGATCAAATTAGTAATTTACCTATGTATCAATGCCAAATGTCTCATTCAGGAACTCATCGGTGACAAGCCCATCATCCACACCATCTCCAGCATGAGTGCCAAATGTGCATAGGGATCCGCATGAAGTGCACATGTGACCACGATGTATAGAAGGCTCCCCCTCAACTAATGGGCTCATGGAATGGATGAGGGTCTATGTCAAATCATTAATGGTCCCTAGAGTTTTGGCCTCTACATGTTCCTTCACAACTGAAGGAATAATCACATGCTCGTGCTATGGATGGACCACAGGTGCCCTAACTACATTAGGGTCACGATGTGCTCCTGGCCTCTCAAATGATGACCCCCCACCTCTACCTTGGGAGTATAACATATCAAAATAATTGGGGATCTCCCCAAGGACAAACTCACAATATAATTTCTTCAAAAAATATATGGGGACCTCGTGATTGTTGCAAGGAGGGGCATCAAAAACCATCCACCATCTATCCAAAAAATTATTTCTAATAGCATCGTGTATGCACCAATGGATGGGAAATCATTTAGTACCCTCTCTAATAGTATTTGGCTCACTAGATTTTCTAAATAATGCACATATACTACCTTTTGATATATTTTTTTTTTAACATCTTCATATGACAATTTATTTGCATAAAATCTTTTTTGTTCATCCCTCTTAGCCTGCCAAATATCTAACTGACCACTAACTGAGGCTATCTGAGTGTTAATAGATTCGAGGGATGATGCCAATTGAGCTCTCATTGGATTGGTTTGTCTGGATTCTTTCAACCGAGCAATGAGTCTTTCTAATTCAGTTTTGCCTCTTTGTATTTCATTTCTTATATTTTCTTGTGTGCCTGGCGGAGGTCTTGCAATTGGTTTGGGTTGTGGAATTTGTTGTTCTTCTTGAGGAGGGTTTTGATTTTGAGGTTCTTGAGGGTGTTGTGGATTTTTTGATTGATTATGGACATTTCTTGATAAAAAATCAATTGAAATCCAACTAAATAAACAAATCTAAATGAAATTTGTAAAAATCCTACAAAAGAATATCAAAAACCAATAAAACAATATGGAAAACATATTAAACAATGCAAAGTTAAGTTTATATCACTTACCTCATCATCATGGGTGTGCTCATTGTCTTGGATTTCATCGGTGAGGAGGCATTTTGGCAAATGGTGGGGAATTTTTGCTGTCAAACTTGCGTACGCACTGTTGGAGAGCCAAAAAATGAAATGAAAATGACGCGCCGTTGGTCTGCAGCCCATCATATAACTTTTTGGACATCTGAATAGCTCGTATGTGCTATAGCGTGTACACACTATGGCTTGGGTGACCCAAGCCATAACGCGTATGCGCTACAATGCGTACACGCTATTGAAAATTACAAAAAAAAAAAAACTTGTCATCTATTTGGCACCACATCTCGGTGCATATGCCCATAGAAAAAAAGTAGACCCAAAAATATATCCACATACATGTGTGTATAGCTTAAATTAGATAGAAAAAAATATGTACACATGCATGCACATTTACCCAATATTACCTAGAAGACTCTAAATGGTATGATTTGGCTCACTCTTGATGATGTGCGAACCTCATTTAATGTAAAATACGTTTTGCATAATTGAACAATTTCATATGCATTATTTATTCAAACTTTCTTATAATTGATTTGATACTTTTGTAGAGCACATTTCATACAAGCTCTAGCACCATCATGTTCCCCTTTTCCACAATCCACTCTCAAAGAACCTCCATACATATGGTATGTTGTCATCACAATGATAATGAAAAACTACATAAAATTGTCAAGATGATTTGAATTTTATAGTGTAGGCGTCTGACCAAACATAAAGTTTATCAATACTTATGACTCTTTCTTTCATATATGCAAAATATTCTTGAAATGATGTTCTACATAATGAATGTCATGTTATTTATGATCATTTATGTAGAAGTGATATTCTTTTTTTATAAATTTTGCTTCATCTATGCTTTGAATACCATCCAAATCTAACTATGCATAATGATAGCGCACTTGTACCATAATAGTAACCTGATCTAAAAACTACTAGTCTAATTGAATAGCATTTTGATGAACAAATGAATAGTTTTCTATACAATCAAGAACTGATAAAATTGTTCTAAGTGGGAAGTTATCTCTAAGTGTTTGAAATTGTTGTGCTTTCTACTTTACAAAAAAGGCATGATGAATATATGGTTGTATTAAACTTTTAAATTTGTCCATAAATGCTCCAACAATGATCCCCTCTTCAAAATATTCTAATATTTTCGATCCTTTCGTAGATTTAGTTTCATTTGTTACATACTTGTAAGCTTTGCAAGTTACCCTCTATGTGACATCAATATCTTCATTATTCAAAGAAAAGAAAGCCAAATTAGAACAGGTGGCACATGTTCCTCTAATCCAATTGATTTGACAAATAGGATCATCTATTTTTTCACATAAAATAGATGAGATGAACTCACTTCATCAACTAGGAGGGGAATTTTTATAACAAAAAGTTTCTTCTATAAATTTCTAATAAATATGACAATGGAGATCAAATTCAATATGATAATGACAAAAACAAGTTTCAAACACTTTGTTACTCCTAACATAATATGGCTTCAATCTTTCAAAAAATATCTACCCAATCTTTATATTAAGATTTTAACTACAAAATAAGGCATACATTTCATGTTGTTTTATTTCCAACGAATATTTTGTATGATGTTCATAAAGGTTAGCTCTAACCCTATGTCTGAGAAAATCTCTAAGATCTAATGAAGGATGAGTATTATCATTCCAAAATGATATTACCATATTTTTTATTCTATCATCAATCCTATTACAACAAGGATCCCTACACATAATTGCTCAATTTCCTTCCAAAGTGCTATCATACAAAACCATTCTCCTATATTTTTATATGGCTTTTTTAATAAAACCAATATCAGATGAAATTGAAGATATTTGTCTATTTTGGGGTATACTACTACCAAGAATAGATTGTAACTTAACTCTTCTTGTAGTGCTCTTATCTTTACTTCAAGTTTTCTTCCCTATAGAGCTCAAACCTTTCTTAAAAATCTAATCTCATGGAACACCCATTTGAAAATACTAACCAAATATAGACATTAATTATAGTATATACACTAATTTTAATACATGTATACTATTAGTTAGATATTCATCACCTATTTTTACATTGTGAGAGTTAGGCTATGCTTGGGATCCATGCATATAAATATTGCTTAGCAATTTGTTCTCCTATTAGATTTTATTATCTTGAATCTTTCATACATAATGCTTTTAGAGACAAACAAATGTTTACCAACAAATGGGTTAGTGTATGTACTTTATCATTGCCCTCTGAATTGACTGGCTACAACTCCTTATGATTTACAATGATATGCAATAAATATCTTTTTATGGGGTCAAAAGTTTTTTATATTGTATGCTCTTAACCTAAGAGCACTAAAGGTTAATGAAATTGTTTGTAGGTACAAACAATTCAAGAAAGATGTATATGAATAATCTATCACACTCAATGGAATGATTGTAGTAGATTATCTTGATATTCTCTAACTTCTAATTCAATTCTAAATGTATTTTTCCATCTATATGCAAAATTTTAAAAGAAAGAACTATACATGTGAAAGCAAGTGGAATTTTTTAATCTATTAGCCTTGACTGAAATGGAATTCAACAAGTATCCAATAGATTTACATACATTATCGTTCAATTTACAATGGATTATCTAACATATATGAAACTATTAATAGAAGAAACACAATTATATATGAAACAACAAATGGAATTACTAAACTACAAATATCAAAGAAAAGTGAAATCTATATGATTATTTACAAGGTCATACACAATTATCTTTCATCTCTAAGTGCAAAACTATCTGATGCATGGACCACAAAACATGGAAAGAAAATACTATAAATGGAATTACAAAACCATTCACTCTCAAGTTTATTGACCTTTGTATTGTCAAATGAGATTACATATATAGTTTGTTGTTCACTCCTAGTTTTAGTAGAGCAATAGTCACAAATAGAAAATAAAATGAGAAAAAAAATGGCATTATCAAATAATATAGCCAAGTGGCATATTCTCCATTGATGATGTTGAATCAGAGATATTCCTAAAAACACTTCATGACTGTTGTATTTTAATCTTCCTGCCAAAATTCATAATTCATATTGCCCTTCCCGCCTTTGAAATGTCCATAGTCAAATACCCATGGGAATATTAAAAAATACCAAGCTTTGAACCTTATAACATATTTTTTGTGGCCCACAAGTTCTCCTTCGTCAGATCCAAGAAGATCTACGGGTGGTGTTATCTCGCCATTGAAAGCTGCACGAGATTTATGTTCACGACATGGTGCCCTGATGACATGTGTCCGGTGGGTCCAACAGGCCGGGCAACATGTTTTGGTGGGTCAAAAAAGTTCCACTACACTGTGGGCGCTATGTCGCTATCATGTGTTGGCTGAAAAATCTTCATAGCGACATAGCTCCCGACGGAAATGTCTTACGGCGAGCGGTCAACTTCACGGGCCGAAAAGTTCAAAAGGCGGCAAGGTGCCATGTCGCCATCAAAAAACTCACGAGTTTTTCGATAGCGACATAGCATCTAGCCGGTCAGAGGGTGTTTCTATGGTGAGTCCCAGTGTTCGACGGGCAAGGTTCACGATGATGGAAGAGTCACCACAGCGAGAGCTTCAGGCAAGTGGTTGGGTCCCATTTTTCATCTGCCTAGTTGGTGGAGTCTGGTGCCATGGTGGAAAATCATTGGAAGACACGTGCAGATCAGAAGACATGTCATCCTTGGGTGCCATGTCACTATGGGAAGTTGGCCTCGATTTTCCCATAGCGACATAGCGCCTGGGCACCACGTGTCCCCTCAGTAGGGTCAAAGCAGTACAGACCCTCCAGGTTGGTGCCCTGTCAAACCAAGGTGGTGCTTCATTAGGCCAATGGGGAATAACCACGTATGCTAAGTCAAAATATAGATAGATCATGGGACCGGATCTTCAACACAGCCAGTACAGTAAGCGGTTAAGTTCTCCACTATCAAATTTGCAGAGATCAATGGCAGGCGCCATCGCGCTATCAAAGAGCTGCACGAGAATTACGATAGCGAGTTGGCGCTTAGAGGACACGTGTCCTCGTGGGTCTAGGTTTGGAGGCGCAATAAATACAGATAGCGATACGTGGCCAGTTTCTATTGATTGATGCACTGAGGAGTAGTATCTATCGCTGGCCGTCAGATCAAGGAGAATCGATGAAAGACGCCATGTCGTTATGGTGAAGTTGTGCAATCTTTACCATAGTGACATAGCACCCTTTCACCACATGAATCAGTGGGGCCAAGTCTCACCAAAGTATGCCAGGTGTCATTTGAGTGTGGTGCGGTTGCTGAGGTGGCACCAGATATGATGGGCCCGAGGTAAGGATAGCACAGTGATACAACGAGTCTTCATGATCGTTTGATTTTAAGGCAGATCAATGGTTGGCACTATCTCACCATTGGAAGCTGCACGGTGGATACTATGGTGACACAGCGCCTTGTTGACACAAGTCTCACTAGCTCAACCAAGGTTGGCAGTTAGTAGCTAGCAGTTAGTATGATCGTTACAGTTAATGATAATAGTTTGAAGGGTGGCGTGGTTAGTTCAATAAAAGGAGGTCAACCACAGAGGACTTCCCAGGTGGCAGAACGAAAAGAAGTGATTGGCCCGCATGGCCTAGTTGGCTTGTGAAACTAGGTTGACCTCACTGATCCTACTAATTCATGAACCAAGAAATGAAGGTGATCGATTTTGTTGTGCAATTTGATCTTCATGATCAATCCCGACCTACCCAGAATGAATGCAGAGTGAGGAATAACACTCCACCACCTCACTTGATCCATCTACCCAGTCAGAACATCGATGGCCAATTTTGTTGTGCAATTTGATCTTCATGATCAATCCCGACCTACCCGGAATGAATGCAGAGTGAGGAAGAACACTCCACCACCTCAGTTGATCCATCTACCCAGTCAGAACATCGATGGCACTATTTTCAGTCCTCTCAGGACACCTTTTGCAACAAAGATCAGATTTTCTTCAGATTCCCATGATTGTCCTCCACAAGACTTAATGACAGGTAGCTTCAGGGTCACTTCAGTAGGAAAAGATCTCAGTTATGCCTAAACTATAAAGGCAAATTTTGTAGTTTTTTGAAAGGAGGACCTTCTCTCTAATTTTTTTGCTGCTATTGCTCTGCAATTCTAGTGTGAATTCCCGTGTGCCTCTGAACTGTCTGGTTCTCTACTTATCTCCTTCAGCCATTGGTATTTAAGTGCAAGAATTCTTTGCCTGTGCCATTGCTTTGTGGAAATCTGTAATCTGCATGATTGTATCTCTGCTGGCCTATGAATGATATATAAGTGAACTTCTTCCTTGTGTCATTCATCTTGGTTTTCTGATCTGTATGTGGTTATTTGATTAAAGCAAGTCTAGATGTGTATATCCTTAGTTTCATTCTGGTTCGGTAGCGCATGTATGGGTAGAGATTGGTTCGAACACTCTATTTTGGTGCATCACCTCCTTAGATTAGAACTAGGTAGGTTTTATTTCGTGCTCTCTTTCTCCCTTTTCCTCTCCAAGAGTAGTTAGGTGCACCCTAATAGTAAGAGGAAGACGGCCTTCTCTAGAGACTCAATCTCGCAGTTCAAGTCCCACAGCTTGGAGGTTGTTTCCATGTTTCACTAGGTTGTCCTCGTGCATAGGCCTTGGACAAGGGTGCAAACCTAAGTGACAAAAATGACCTTTCAGCTTCTAATAGTCTCTCAAAGACTCTTTTCTTTACCTTCTATCATTTCGTGCCAAATACACATATTTCATATTCCAATGTTCACTTCCTAGTTTAAACTTCCATTGTTGATCTCATAATATATGATCAAGATTAAATTGTGAGAAACTTTATCTATCTTTCCTTTTATATTTCCTTAGTGGGGCCTTTGTGTACACATGTATTCATGCCACTTTGTTGCTATAATTAATGATCAACAAACTTTTTATAATGACAAAGAGACATGTGTAGATCTTTTCCAATCTTACAATGGTAATAACAAGTGCAAGTCACTTTCTTTTGTGGAATGGGTCCCTCTTTCCAACTATATACCTTGTGGGTGGCAATACTTTATTGGTTTGAAGATCTGACATTAACTTTCCTAGTTTTGTTTCATGGAAACTAATTCCCCACTTGACACATGTCATTCTTTTATTATGTCGTATGACTAATTTCCACACATCTCTCCATAGTGACATGGAGAGTTTCTCCAATTGGATATGCCAATTTGAAAGAATTATTTTTATTCACCTATATGATCTAAAAAGATCCTTTTCACAAAGACCAAAACTTATAATGCATACCCCTTGTCTCATGCTTCTTATCCCATAGCAATACCAAATCATCTTCTATAAATTTTCTTGGCCTTTCTCTTTATCAAACAAGTTCTTTATCTTTCCTTGATGTTTAGTGATCTTATCCACCATCTCTTCTCTTTCTTCTTGCAACCTGGTGAGATATAAGATCCCCTTTTCTAACCCATCTTGGAAAACATCATCTTCAATTGTAGTTTTCAACTTACAAGTAGCTAGTTCTAATGGTAGTGGCAAATTATCTTCTACTCCATATACCAATTCAAAAGGTACGATCCCAGTAGCCATTTTATGTGTAGTCATATCAGCCAATAAAGAATCATGAATTTTCTTATGCCAACCTTACTAATTTTCTAAAACCAATTTCTTCAAAATATTAACTAGACTTTTATTACTAGATTTAACATGCCTATTAGATTGTGGTGACTAATTAGGAAAGTACTATACATACTTCATTAATACTTTGGGGCTCAGGGCATCGCCCCAGAAATAAAATTTTGGGCCCTATTTTATCAAGATTTTGGGTCAACATGTAATTAGTAATTATAACCCTAAAGCGATAAAAATACTTGTATAAAAGAGCTTAGGGTTAAGGATTGTTTCATAGTTGTGATGCAAAATTGGTTATTGTGATAGTATTGAGTTGTAAGATATTACGAATTCTAATTAGGTTGTAATCACTAGATCATAATAATATCAGACTTGCTATTTGGTGGACATAGCCTAGGGATTGGGTGAACCACATTAAATCTTGGTGTCTTATTTTCTTTTCTGTGTGATATATTATTTTTTGTTATTGGTTATATTTGCTTGTAATTGTTATTTTTGTCTGCGGTTTAATCCTAACAACGCCCATTTCCTTGAGGAAAATAATCAGAGGAATGACCAACTTAAATACCATTATCATTGTAAAATTCAATGATTTATGAGGAGGAAAAGTAAGATTCATTATCCATTACTAAATTCATAGGAACTCCAAACCTTACTAGAATATATTATTTTATAAATTCAAATACCACCTATGATGAAGTTTTCTTCATTGGCTTTTCCTATACCCATTTATTGAAATAATCTATGGCAATGAGTATGTATGAATTTCCTTGACTAGATGGAGGATTAATCGGGCCTATAAAATCTAAACCCCATTGATGGAAAGGAGCTCCAATTACTATTGGCCTAAGAGGTAAGATAGCAACCTGAGGTTTGCCTGTAAATCTCTTACAATTCTCATAATTAGCAACCCATTTATAGGCATCTTTAAACATATCAAGCCAATAATAACATTGTCTCAGAATTTTGTAAGCAATCATAGTAGAGGAAAAGTGCCCTCTACATGCTTCATTATGAAATGATGTCAATAATTTCACCTGGTGCTCTTTATCTACACATCAAAGAAATGTTCCATCAATAGCTCTGTTATATAGGAAATCATTATGAATAACATATTTCAAGGCCTTTTTTTTGAGATCCCTCCATTATTTAGCAGTCATTCCTTTAGGGAACTCACCATATGTTAGAAAATAGGAAATTTTTGAAAACTAGGGATCTTGAAGACATAACATAAGAACCTTTGGAGTATCTTCTTTGTTGCATTGTTGATCGTCTACTAAGGCTTTAAAAAGTTTGTTCCCTCTTACAAGTTTGGTTGGATTAATCTCTATATCATATTCTTAAACTTTGGCTATCTACACTCCTCTATTATTGCAACCAACATCTTGTTGTGTCAAAATACTTTTCACTACAGAATCTGGGACACATATTATTGAATGAGAATGCAATACATAAAATCTAAAATTCTTGAGGGCTCTCAGCACTAGATATGCATGTTTTTCCATTTGAGAGTATCTTAGTTCTTGATTTTTCAATGGTATACTCTTGAAAGCTATTAGAGCTTGTATTTTCTCTCTATTCTCTTGCATCAGTATAGTTGACATGGTATGTCTTGAGTCATAATAGTAAATGATGTATTCCTTTGTATAATTAGGATGGAGAAATGCAAGGGCTTTAGAAATGACATCCTCGATATCTTCAAAAGACTTTTTTCCAACATCACTTAGTTTGAAATTTTTATTACCTTTCAACATATCAACTATACATTTAATTATTTCAGAGAAATCAAGAACAAATCTTCTCATGAAATTTACCTAGCAAAAGAAGGACTTCACTCTAGTTTTACTTAATGGTAGACTTAATTGTTGAATAGCTTTAACCCTATCTGGATCAATCTTCACTCCTTTTTGGGATTTAATATGACCAAGCAACATACCTTTTGTAACACAAAATACTAATTTCTTTGGGTTTAGAGAGATACCATGTTTTTTGCATCTTTGCAATACATTTTCTAGATCTCTAATATGATCTTTTCTCTTTTTGGAAAAGACTGTAAAATCATCAAGATATATGACAATAATTCTATCTTTCAAACCTTCAAAAGTCAAATTCATTCCACGCTGAAAATTTTCTCCTAAATTGATTAATTCTATTTTATGCAAATGTACCCTATGGTGTTGTAAATGTAGGCTTGAACTAATCTATTTCATTTACCTAAATTTTATTGTATACCAAAAATCCATCCAACATGGACATCGAGTAAAAGCACAAATCTATGTCACCCTTTTGTAAAGGAAAAGCTAACAAAAGTATAACTATTCACCTTCACTGACATAAATTTGGTATTATTATTTCGAACTTGAAAGTGAATTAAACTAATGAAATGTGTAGAAATGGATGAAGTTTAGGATTACAGTTTTTAATAATTGGAATAAGAATTGATATATGTTCCTAATTTTTATAAATAATTTTTTAGGTGCTGAAAAATGCTGAATATTAGGGGCCTAGTTCCCACCACAAAACTATATGGAAGTAAACTTATTTTCTTTTAATCTCAAACTATCTTATAGGTAACATATATAGCTAGAAAAATCAAA
Source organism: Cupressus sempervirens (assembly GCA_028749045.1). Lineage (NCBI taxonomy): Eukaryota > Viridiplantae > Streptophyta > Pinopsida > Cupressales > Cupressaceae > Cupressus > Cupressus sempervirens. Next base: position 793,894,644 of record CM053792.1, read on the forward strand.
AATCAAAATCATCTTTAGATGTATATTTTCTCTTTTGTAATGATTTATATTTTAACTCACCTAAAATCAATAGTTTTCATCTCCAACCACATTTTTCAAAACAAATCTATACTAACCTAGACAAAAATTATACATTCTAGAAGAGAACTCTCTACTCTACAACACATGTAAGTTTAAATTTTTATTTTTTTTCTTTCTCAAACTCAACATTTTTTTGAGTGTTAAAATATTTGCTTGTAGAATTTTTTAATTACAATATACTATATCTAATTAAAACACTATAAACTCTACATGAGAATATTCTTGACTCTAAGCTCTACAAAATGGTGTTTATATGTTATTAAAATACTATCTTAAAAAATAGTAAGAGTTATTCAAACACCACTTTTCTAAAATAATTGTATTTCATTAGTAATTGGATATAAACTAGTATAAAAAATGCATTTAATAGACATTTCCAATTGGAAAAGTGTAAGACCATATATAACTTCGCTAGAATGAATTTATCTAAATCATATGTTTGAACAAAATTGATTTTTAGATAGAAATATTCAAATTCAATCATTCTAATATGTCAACCTAAAAGGTAACACAACTTTCTACTTTTATCCCATCATTTCTAATCCCACAATAGTCTGCAAATGATGATCCATATTAGTGAGAGAAAATCTATCCTTGAGTGAGGATTGATTCAAGTTTTTAAAACCTACACAAATTCCTATTTTTCATTCTTCTTCCTCACTAGTACAATATTAGTGACCCAAGTGAAATGATGAATAGGGTATATAATCCTTTCTTGTAGCTTTTTGTCAATCTCCTTGAACATTGTCCCTTCAACTATAGGATTATAATTTCTTTTCTTCTACTTGAGTGGTGTTACATTGGTTTAAGAGGGATTTCATGTTTAAGCTTTCCACCCATGAAATTCTTTAGGTCTTCATAACCCCAAGAAAAAACATCTTAAAATTCAACAAGTAATTTCCTAATTTCTACTCTCTCCCCAACCTACATTTATTATCTTTCAGCTAACTTTTATTCCTATGTTGATTCCATCATATTCACCACAATTTTTTCCTTTCTTATCTCTTTCCCTCTTTATGTATGCATCATGCCTATCAAATATTTTTCCTAAAGAGATTTAAGTGAGGTGAAATCTTGTTACCTTTCAATTGAATCACATAAAATATTGTGTTCTTTTTATCTCCTACCACTAAATCATCACCTTTTACATTAGTGCTTCCTTCAAAATATAAACATTCAAAAGGATATTCTCCTTCAATGAATTTGAGTATTTGTTTATCATCTTCAAATACCTTCCATGACTATTGATTATCAGGTACATTAGGTTTGAAAAGAACCTCTACTTTGTAAACCTAGTCTTTGAAATCAGGATGAGGTAAGAGAAATGATGTAGAGACTACTAGAGAATCAATTCTTGAACCAAATTCTTTGGGTACTGATAAAATTGAGAAATCATCTAAACCTTCAATTTCATCCCACACATTACTACAATAATTTCTCGATCTTGAATTCTTTACTACATATTGATTCTGACTTATCTCCTTGTGCTTCGAGAATCTTGTCTCCCTTTTGTTTTACTACCATTGTACCAAGAAGAAGAGCTTCATATTCTATAGTATTATTAGTGTTTTTGAAATCCAAATTATAAACAAAACAAATTATTTTTCCATTATGTGATATCAACACCACACCTACACCTGATCCAACATTTGCACAACTGCCATCAAATTCTAGTGTCCACAATTGATAACTTTATTTTGTTCTAGTTCTTCTAAGATCTTAGGGGTATAAAAGAAAAAAAAATAATTTCCAAACTGAATTTCATAATACAATATTTGAGATCTAGGATCATTGTATTTCAAAATAATGAATTTTTCTTTCTCTTCTAGTTCTATCTTCACCTGTTTGTCTCCAACTTGTATAGTGGCACTAGACCAATATAATTTTATGTCTTCCTCCATGTCTTTGCAAAAACTTCTACTTAAGAGCATTCCATATTTTGCAAGGATGTCTACTACTAAAATAGTAAAGTTTCATTCTCTTAGAGGGGTAAGCAGTATGGACAACTTGAGCATCTTTAATCTACCCTAGTAACAACACTTGTTTGGCATGCATTGAGCAGTAATTACCAAAAGTTTTAGTCTATAGAAGGCCAAAAGATTTTGCTACAAAGGAAGGCATTACATTGTCTGAAGCTCCTAAATCTATAATGTATTTATTCAATCTATTTCCATTTATGAACAAAGAAATATAAAAGGATCTAGTTTCTCATTTGGGCATGTGGCTAAAACAATAGACTCTTCTTCTTCAAACAATCTAGGAATTGCAAAATCTCCATTATTCAAAGAAGCTCCACTAGTGCTAGCCTTATTATGATGTTCAACATTAGCATTAATATTTACATGACCTTCACATTTATTACTACAATGTTCAAATAATCTCTTTAATAAATCAGGATTAGACTTCAAGTAATCCGATGGAGATATCAGAATTTTTGCTTCTTCACAATATTGTACTATGTCAAAGGAATTAGCATACATACCTTTGTGCTCCTTTTGTGAATATGAAGTTATTATGCCACTACCTTTACTACCTTTTTTTGATGAAGTATTATTGTTTGTGATAGGGACTAAATTTTTGTTCTTCTTTCTATCCTTCTAACCTCTAGTCGTCACTATCAAATGTGGTCCTTCTAGAGTAGCAAAACAACCACCTATTATTTCTAAATTTCTTTCATAATCCAAGAAAATATTTTTAGAGTCACCATAGGAAGCACAATCATACTCAATTTTAGGATATTCAAATTTTTTTTTTCTTTGTTATCTACCATATGTCTATGTCTGATCATCTTAGCATAAGTGTCTCCATCATGATCTACTCTTAAGTGAAAAACACATATATTTTATCTTTTTGAAGCAGTTTCAAATGCTAAACTCTATTGAATAGGTGGTAATTGAAATACTTTACCTCCATTTGGATTTCTCTAACCTTCCTAATGAGGTTGATGAAAAGGATGAGCAAGCCTATTGACTCACTTCTTTAATGATATGAGCTCATTAGATAATTTTTGAAGCATGGCTTTTGTATTATTAGAAGTACTAGTTGTATTACTCATGGTTCTAGATTGAAACTCTCATTTTAACTTAACAAAGGCTACTATGTTATCCTCCATCTCCATAGATACTGTTTGAGTAGCTTATAAGTTGGCTGCATTTGCTCCTCTAATCTAGTATCCTAGATGAGATGGCATGGAGCTAATGCAAAAAAAATTCTTGTTATCATCAATAGGCATTGTAGCACGAATTATTTTGAGAAGTGTACTAAATTTTGCATTGAAATATCTCATAGAAACTAAGGGTTCCTTCTTTATTTGTGCCAATTGTAATAACAAGGCTTGTGCATCTTCTATGCTTTTGAATCTTTCCTCAAACCTTTATTTCATGGTGTTCCAATTTGTGATGCATCATACATATAGGTATTCAAACCAATTTATATCATTTTTCACCAGTGTCTCTATAAACATTCCAATAGCCACATCCTCATGTTGAGGATTTTGCTACACCACAAGCCTTATACAAAGCACTGAAGTGCTATTATGTAGAAGTAGAGCCATTTCCATTGAATCTCAGAAGGTTCTTCCTTGATTATCTAGGGATATCATTATTAGCCCCAAGGGAGATAGGACCAATACTATTCCCCATGGTTGTTCCATAACTACTGGTACAATATTCTAATTTGTCCGAAAAGTAGCAAAATGTGGAAGTGTTGCACCAATCAACAACAAAGCAACAAAAGTAGGAGGAATGGAATTCCTAGCAATAGGTGGAGAAGATGATTGAATCCTTTGTGTTCTATTAGGAAGAACAAATGTAGGAAAAAGAGTATCTTGGAGTTGGTTAGTTATAGATTCCCTTCAATGTGCTCTTCCTCTTTTGCAAAGATATTCTAAGATAAGGAAATTAGCTTTCTTGAGCTCTTCATATATGGAGTCAATCTTTCCTTTCTTTGTGGCACTCCTAATATATCTAGGATCCAATATGTATCAAATGCATTAGAAAAATGGTGTTTTGAATTACCTTACAAGTCCTCAACTTTGAATTTGTTCTTCTTCTTCAACAGGTTGAGGTTGTAAACTAGGATCAAGTTCTTATGGCAACATCTAATACCACAAGTCCTTTCTTGCAACTCAAATACATATTTAAAGTGTAAGATGATTATGAAGAGGGAATTCTTAGAACTTTAATTTGAATTCTCCCCAGTAGAGTCACCAAAAACTATTGGTTCATAGTTTTTTTCTCCTATTAGATTTTATAATCTTGACTCATTGATCCAATTTCATGGAGGGACAAAAATATGTTTACCAACAAATGGGTTAGTGTATGCACTCTATCACTATCCTTTGAATTGACTAGGTACAACTCTCCATGATTTACAATGATATGCAATGAATTTTTTTATTAGATCAAAAGTTTATATATTATAATCACTTAACCTAAGAGTAGTAAAGAATAACAAAAAAAAATTTAGGGACAAACAATTCGGGTAAATCTTGATATTCTCTAACTTCTAATTCTATTCTAAATACATTTTCCCATCTATATGCAAAAGTTGGAAAGAAATAATTATACATTTAAAGGAAACTAGAATTGTTTTATCTATTAGCCTTGACTCAAATGGAATTCAAAAAGTATCCAATAGATTCACATACATTAACCTTCAATTTCCATTGGATTTCCTGACATGTATGAAACTATTAAGAGAAGAAACAAAACTATATATGAAACAATGTATGGAATTACTAAACTACAAATATCAAAATGAAGTGGAATCCATCTAATTATTTATAGAATCCATCTAATTATTTAAAGGGTCATACATAATTGTCTTTTTATCACTAAGTGCAAAGGGTAAAAGTTCAAAGCTATGTCACCTTTCAGGCTGACTTATCAGAATGACTACATTTGAATATTTCTATCTAAAATTCTTTTTTTTTTAACATATGATCTAGATAAATTCATTCTAGCTCAATTATTTATGGTATCACACTTTTCCAATTGGAAATGTCTATTAAATGCATATTTTATACTAGTTTGTGTTAGATTGTGGTGACTGATCAGGAAAGTACTGTACATACTTCATAAATAGTGGAAATTTTTTTTTTTGGAAGTAGCCGACATGGTAGCTGACATATTATGGCCGACATATGGCCGACATGTTATAACCCTAAAGAGGTTTAATACTTGTATAAAAAGGGCTTAGGGTTGGGTATTTTTATGTGTGGTGATACGAAATTGGTTCTTGCGGCGGTATTGAGCTGTAAGGGATTATGGATTGTAATTAGGTTGTAATCACTGGATTGTAATAAGATCGGACTTGCTGTTTGGTGGACGTAGCCCAGGGATTGGGTGAACCATGTTAAATCTTGGTGCCTTGTGTTCATTTCTGTGTGTTCTATTATTTTCTGTTATTGGTTATATTTGCATGTAGTTTTTATTTCTGTCCGTGGTTTATCCTAACAAGTGGTATCAGAGCCTAGTTTTTTTTTTCAGTTATCCTCTGCAGGAAAGTCTCACGGTTAAGTGGGAGTCTCATGGTTGAGTGGGAGCAATGGCAGATGAGAGTAAGCTGAGGGTTGATAGGTTTAATGGGCAGAACTTCCAGTTATGGAAGATGCAAATGGAAGACTATTTATATCAGAAGGATTTATGGAAGCCGTTGGAAGGAAAAGCCAAGAATTAGGGAACTATGTCAGAGGCTGAATGGGATCTTTTGGACAGAAAGGCACTCGGAAGCATTCGGTTATGCTTGGCACCATCGGTGGCATTTAATATTACAAAAGCAAAGACGACAAAAGATTTGATGAAAACCCTAGCGACACTGTATGAAAAGCTCTCCGCTTCAAATAAGGTATTTCTCATGAAGCGTATATTTAATATGAAAATGGCAGAAGGTGGATCTGTTGCAGATCATTTAAATGAGTTTAATACTATTACTAGTCAATTATCTTCTGTGGGTATCAATTTTGATGAAGAAATTAGGGCTCTCTTGATTTTGTGTTCTTTGCCTGAAAGCTGGAATGGCTTGGTAATGGCGGTGAGTAATTCTGTTCCTAGATCAAGTACCCTAAAATATGATGATGTGATCAGTGTTATTTTAAGTGAGGAAACTCATAGAAAATCCTCAGGTGGATCTACATCAGGAAGTGCTTTAAATGCACAAAGTAGGGGCAGAACGACTGAAAGAGGAAGTAACTTTGGAAATCGTGGGAAATCAAGAGGAAAGTCAAAGGGGAGGAGGTCTCAATCGAGAGGACCAAATGATTGCTGGTACTATGGGAAACCAGGGCACAAAAAGAAAGATTGTTGGACTCGAAAGAAAAATGAAGGAGATAAATTAGATGGAGACAAAGAGGCAAATGTGGTAAGTAACAAATCCGAAGAGGATGCTTTGCTTCTGTCTTTAGAGAGTGTTGATGATTCATGGGTTTTAGATTCTGGTGCTTCTTTTCATGCTACACCTCATAGAGGTTATTTCATTGATTATGTCCAAGGGGATTTTGGGCTTGTTTATTTGGGGGATAATGAACCCTGTCAGATTGTTGGAAAGGGAAAAATTAAGATTAAGTTGCAGAATGGGAATCATTGGCTACTACATGAGGTAAGACATGTTCCAAAGCTGAGTAGGAATTTAATTTCAGCAGGGCAACTCAGTGATGAGGGTTGTGTAGTTACTTTTAATGATAAAAATTGGAAGGTTTCAAAAGGTTCCCTTGTAGTAGCAAAAGGTGTGAAAGTAGGCACCTTATATCTTTGTACAGGTCATATTGTTCCTTCTACTTTGATTGTTTCAGAGAAAAATGAATATTCAGGAACAATTACTGCAGTTGAGCAGGGAGAACAAATAGCTGCTGTAGATTCTGATACAGTGCTGTGGCACAATAGACTTGGGCACATGAGTGAGAAAGGTATGAAAGTACTTCATTCAAGGAAAGTTTTACCAGGTCTAAAATGTGTGAATATGGATTTCTGTGAAAGTTGTGTGTATGGAAAACAAAAGAGAGTGATTTTTGTAAAGACAGGGAAGAAAAAAAAAAAGGAGAAATTAGAGCTTGTGCATACAGATGTATGGGGACCGGCTAAGGTATCTTCCCTTGGTGGCTCTCATTATTATGTTACATTTATTGATGATGCAACTAGAAAAGTATGGGTTTATTTCCTTAGAAAGAAATCTGATGTATTTCAAACTTTTAACAAATGGAAATGCTTGGTTGAAAATGAGACTGGTAAGAAATTAAAATGTCTTAGATCTGATAATGGTGGTGAGTATTGTAGTCATGAATTTGAAGATTATTGCTCCACTAATGGTATTCATAGACAAAAAACTGTTCCAAGGACTCCACAGGAAAATGGAGTGGCTAAACACATGAACAGGACTATAATGGAGCACGCAAGGAGCATGAGGTTGCATGCTAGGTTGCCCTTACACATGTGGGCAGAGGCTGTCAATACTGCAGTATATTTGATTAATAGAGGTCCCTCTACTCCTTTGGGCTGTGGTATTCCAGAGGAAGCATGGACTGGTAAGAAGGTGAGTTATTCTTTTCTCAAGACCTTCGGTTGTGAAGCTTTTGCTCATATAGACTCTGAAAATAGAACCAAGCTAGAAGCTAAATCAAAGAAATGTGTCTTTGTTGGATATGGCGTTAATGAATTTGGTTATAGGCTTTGGGATTTTGAAAATCTTAAAATTATTAGAAGCCGGGATGTCATATTCAATGAGAAAGTGTTGTACAAAGATCTGTTGCAGCAACATGAGAAGAAAGAAGATGATTATGTAGTGTTGGATGATACTCCAAAAGTTGATGTTCCAACCATTCCTCATGATGTGCAACAACTGCAACAACAAATACCACACACACCAGTGAATGTTAGACAATCAACAAGGCCAATTAGACCTCCACAAAGGTTTTCTCCCTCTTTGTATTCTATTTTACTTACTGATGCTGGTGAACCTGAAAGTTATGATGAAGCTGTGCAGGTGGATACTAAGATTCAGTGGGAGTCTGCAATGAAAGATGAAATGGACTCTTTGCTGAAAAATAAGACATGGGATTTATGCAAGTTGCCTGCAGGTAAAAAGGCTTTACAGAATAAATGGGTTTACAGGTTGAAAGAAGAGGAAGGAAGTAAGAAAAGATTTAAGGCCAGGTTAGTTGTAAAAGGATTTGCATAGAAAAAGGGAATTGATTTTGATGAGATATTTTCTCTTGTTGTTAAAATGACTTCTATTCGTACTGTTTTAAGTCTTGTGGCTACTGAAGATTTGCATTTAGAGCAGATGGATGTTAAAATAGCCTTTCTTCATGGTGATTTGGATGAAGAAATATATATGGCTCAGCCACAGGGTTTTGAGGTCAAAGGTAAGGAGAACTTAGTGTGCAAATTGAAGAAAAGTTTATATGGCCTGAAGCAAGCACCTCGGCAATGGTATCTGAAATTTGACAGTTTTATGCATGAGCATGGATATAACAGGTGTCATTCAGATTACTATGTTTATTTTAAGAGGTTGGATGATGATAGCTACATTATTTTATGTCTATATGTTGATGATATGCTTATAGCTGGGTCTAACATTCATCATATTAAGGGGCTAAAACGCCAGTTAGAACATGCATTTGCTATGAAGGATTTGGGGGCAGCAAAACAAATCCTTGGTATGAAGATTTGCAGAGATAGGAAGAACAGAACATTGACGCTATCTCAAGCTGATTATGTTGAGAAGGTGTTGCAACGTTTCTCTATGGAGAATGCTAAAGCTGTAAGAACACCTTTACCTGGTCATTTGAAATTGACTAAGGAGATGTGTCCCAAGACACAGGAAGAGGAGGATAAGATGTCCAAGGTACCCTATGCTTCAGCTGTAGGAAGTTTGATGTATGCTATGGTATGCACTAGGCCAGATATTGCACATGCAGTGGGAGTTGTTAGCAGGTATATGAGTCATCCAAGATTTGAGCATTGGAATGCTGTCAAGTGGATTCTCAGATATTTGAGAGGAACATCCAATAAGTGTTTACACTTTGGGGGCTCTACTACTGATTTACAGGGCTATGTTGACTCAGATTTGGCTGGGGATATTGATACTAGGCGGAGTACTACAGGTTATGTCTTTACTATTGGTGGGGCAGCCATGAGCTGGGTTTCTAGGTTACAGAAGATTAATGCTCTCTCCACTATAGAGGCAGAGTATGTTGCTGCTACAGAGGCAGCCAAGGAGATGATATGGCTTCAGTTCTTCTTGGAAGAATTGGGACATCCTCAAAAAGATAATTATTTGTTCATAGATAGTCAGAGTGCCATTCATCTTGCTAAGAATTCAGCTTTGCATTCTAAGACCAAACACATACAGTTGCGGTACCATTTCATTCGGTCAGTTTTGGAGGATGGACAGTTAAAGCTGGAGATGATACATACCAATGACAATCCAGCAGATATGTTGACAAAGGTTGTAACAAGGGAGAAGCTGAACTCCTCTTCAGCTTCGGTTGGTCTTTTAGACTGAACATGAATAAAAGAACAGTAGAGTCCAAGATGGTTTGATCCAGTGGGAGCCCCATGTGGTAGTTGTATTGCTCCAGGATCAATCTCCAAGTGGGAGATTGTTGTTTAGTGTGGAGCCTAATTAGTCCCCAAGTGGGAGATTGTTAGATTGTGGTGACTGATCAGGAAAGTACTGTACATACTTCAGGAAAGTTTCTTTTTTTGGAAGTAGCCGACATGGTAGCCGACATATGGCCGACATGTTATAACCCTAAAGCGGTTTAATACTTGTATAAAAAGGGCTTAGGGTTGGGTATTTTTTATGTGTGGTGATACGAAATTGGTTCTTGCGGCGGTATTGAGCTGTAAGGGATTACGGATTGTAATCAGGTTGTAATCACTGGATTGTAATAAGATCGGACTTGTTGTTTGGTGGACGTAGCCCAAGGATTGGGTGAACCACGTTAAATCATGGTGCCTTGTGTTCATTTCTGTGTGTTCTATTATTTTTTGTTATTGGTTATATTTGCATGTAGTTTTTATTTCTGTCCGTGGTTTATCCTAACAGTTTGTATCCAATTACTAATGAAATAAAATTATTTTAGAAAAGTGCCATTTCAATAACTCTAACTATTTTATATGAATTTTTTTTAATAATATGTAAACACCATTTTATAGTGGTCAGAGTCAAGAATATTCTCATATAGAGTTTATAGTGTTTTAATTAGATATAGTATATTGTAATTATAAAATTCTACAACAATGTATTTTAACACTTGAAAAGATGTTGATTTTGAGAAAGGAAAAAATATTAGATCACATCAAAAAAATCTAAAAATTATATAACATTCTAGAGGAGAGAGTCCTCTTCTAGAATGTATAATTTTTCTCCTAGTTAGAATAGATTTGTTTTGGAAAATGTGGTGGAAGATGAAAACTATCAATTTCAGGTGAGTCGAGATTTCAAATCTTATAAAAGAGATCATATAGGTCTAAATAAAAATTATTTTTTATTGTTCTAGATATATATGTTATCTATAACATTGTCTAAGATCAAAGGGAAATAAGTTTATTCCCATGTAGTTTTGTAGCGGGAACTAGAACCCTAATTTTTAATGTTTTTCATCACCTAAAAAATTATCCATAAAAATTAGGAAAATATATCAATTCTTATTCCAAATAATTATGAAAAATTATAATCCTAAAGTTCATCCATTTCTACATATTTCCTTAGTTTAATTCATTTCCAAATTCAAAATAATAATACAAATTTTATGTCATTGAAGGTGAATAGTTATACTTTTGTTAGCGTTTTCCTTTACAAAAGGGTGATATAGGTTTGTGCTTTTACCTTAAAGCTATCTAATGCATGGACCACAAAACATGAAAATAAAATACTGTAAATGGAATTATAGAACCATTTACTCTCAATTTTTTTGACCTCTGTATTGTCATATGAGATTACATTTATAGTTTTTTGTTCTCTCCTAGTTTTAGTAGAGAAATAGTCACAAAAAGAAAATGAAATGAAAATAAAATATGGCATTATCCAATAATATAGCCAAGTGGTATCTTCTCCATCAATAATTATGAAGCAGAGATATTCCTAAAAACAATCCATGACATATTTCAAAATCTATCTAGATCTAATGGAGAGATATGAATAGAAAAATTGCAGTAATGATTAGGAATTTTCCATTAAGAACTTTCTAATATTGGATGAGAAAAATATTTTGTTTTCCTAAAAAATAGTTAGGGATCTTCCATTAACAACATTTTTGGTTGTAGTTGAATTGGTCCTTGGGATTATTCAATTTAGTTGGTCTTTCTCATTCAAATTACTTGTTGTGACATAAAGTATGTATATGTGAGAGACATAAAGTAGTCTAGTCCTTAATGCTATATAGGTAATCACTAATTTGACATGTGCCTCTCAACTTAAGCCACTAGAAGAGAAGATACTTGATTCAAGGGTTGCAAGGAAGATAAGGCATGGGAGTTACATAGAGAACATGATCAAGTGAAACAATATCATTGTTGCATGGACTATATTGTTCTTAGATAAGTATTCCATATAATTTTCTATTGAATTGAACTCTTGTAACCATATAAATCATTCGAAACATTGAGGAAAACTTGTCAATGAGTGGTACAAAGTTGTAATTTAACTTAAACTTGGGCATAGTATGGAAAATTTCTCAAAATTGCATAGAATGACATTTTTTTGTTATAGGAATATTTCATAGGGTTTAAGCTATCATTCTTCATGAGTAGAGTGCAAGACTATAAGAGAAACACAAAATTTTTAAAGTAAGAAAAAGGTAATCTTGACAACTTTTATATGTTTGAAATGTTATCATGACAACATTTAAGAAAGAACATGCATTTCACCCAATATTAATTATGGTTCAAAAAAAATTGTTGAAACATGATGGAGGAAAAATTTGAGGCCTTTCATGCCACAATACATACTTTGGGGTGAAGTTTAGAAGTTAGAAGGACATTATTGCAATCAATGTTTTTGAATAAACTAATCATAGTGTGACTGCAACTTATACACTTCATGCCAAATGGACTAAAAATGAAAAGTTTTCATTTTAGATAGTGAGGGTATTATATTTTGTTTTTGATTAAGAAAAATAGGTTTTATAGGGATCTTGGAACCCAATAGTTCTTACATAAAATAGGGCATCAAGTTTAAAATGCCTAGCAACAGAAACATGGCCAATAGAAAGTCCAGAACAAAAAGTAAGCTAAAACCTGATAAGAAAAAACCAATAGGCCAATAGAAAGATGATAACAAAAGATAGGCTAAAACCTGACAAGAAAAAACCAACAAAAATAGCAGCAGCTAGATATGAGACTTATATATTCTATAGTTGCTCTTCCATCCTCCTCTTAAGGTCGTGGATGATCTCTATCGCATCCTTGATTCTTTGAAGCTCTTCTTCTAGGTGTTCTTTTTCCTTCTCACAACTCTAATCTAGGTGGGTTTGAGTTATGTCCATTATGGAGCCTTCTTCCATCTTACCTTCTTCATTTTCCTTTTCATCCTCCTCTACAACAAACCCCCTAGGTTATATTTAATGAAGATTAAGTGATATATTTCATATTTAATCTTGTTAATATTTTCTTGTGTAATTCGAATTCTAAGATCTAGTTCATATTCAATGGATTGAATAGAGTTAGTTCCAATAAATGGACTCTATGTTGGAACCTTGTAGTTGAAATTTCATCACCCTTGGTGGTATTTAATTAGATTATCTATGCATTCTTCTCTATTTTATTGGGTATCAAAAGATGCTATTTTTTTCTATTTTTATTCACTTTTCCCAAGTGATCTCTATCATAGCCCAACTAGGAACAAAGAGTTTTATGTGGCTTAAAAATGTAGGATAAAATTGGATTAGCAAATCCAAAGACATGGATATGTGAAGAGGGTACATACTTACATTTGGTAAACAATGGAGGATTAGTTGAGTCCATTTTATTTTACTTCAAATTGAAAGGTTGAATGCAATCTTGTTATTCCATAAGGGTATGTGCAAGATCATGGTCAACCCCAAACTATGGTCTTAAGTGGCAATAAAAAATCAAAAAATCAGGGTTATGTCAACTTGACATGCAACTTTCTACTTATTATTAACTTTATATCAAAAAGTTGAGATAAAAGAATCTCTAGAAAATTGAATCTAGTTTCCAAACTACTAGGACTTATCTCAGAAAAATAAAAATTTATCTGTCAACATTTTGAATTTTAATGCAATATTATAAAAATTTCAAAACAAAAATAAAAAGTAGATGTATGTCTGACCACCTTAATTGAAATGAAATCATAATATTTTTTAATAATATTATAGATATAAGTAGTAGACTCATGCCTAGATGTGACACACATTTTTTCGTATTTTTATTCTAAATAATTAATTAATAATTAATTTTTGACTTTAGTATTATTAGAATTAAAAAACTCTCATATTTGACCACCTTAACTAATTCAAAACTCTACAAAATTCAATTTTTCATTTTTTTTCTTTATAGTAGAAGAAACATAAAATGTGATGCAACTTTTGGATTTTAAAAATATTGTACCATTTGAAATTTATAGTTGTTTTTCAAGTAGTGTGTCAATCAACACTTTATACATAACTCCATTAGAAAATAAGTAATAATTACTTACTAAATTCATAATTTGACAAACCTTACATTTATGGAAAGATAAGAAAATTCTTAAGAAAGTCTTTTCATTTCATCAAATTTTGGTGAAAAAAAAGTCATTAGCTACATGTTTGAAGTAAAAATTACATAAAAACAGGCCAAAAGTACATTTTTAGGATGTTTTTAAAGTTGACCATATAGGTTTGGTATAAAAATATATAGTAGACCTTATAAAGATATTAATTGTTTTCATTTAGTGTCAGGGTAGGTGGGAAAAAAGTTGGAATAAGTTTTGAAATGGTTTGAGATATTTCATAACTACAATTTTTTCAGATCACCACTTTTTGGCAAACCATGATCTTGCACATACCCATAAGGTAATTTTGAAAGGGCTAGGAAGTTGGTGGATGAGCTTAGCCTTGTGAGCTCAAGAAAGAAAAATGTGTATATTGAATTAATAGTTTGTCTCTAAGAGAGTATGGGGAAAGTGACTTGAATCCTCCTAAGAGTGTAGGGTTTCTAGATAGTAACAAGGTATACATGTTAATAGAAGTTTCCTAGAGAAGAGTTCCATGTAGCTCATTAAAGCACCTCCCTATCACATGCTGGCTGAAAAAATAAAAAAATGAATCATTGTTCCTCTTCCCCACTTCTAAGGATGACACAAGTGGTGAGAAAGTTTAGCAAGCTAAATTTTCAAACATAAATCTTGTGGATAGAGAAAATCCTCCTAGTGTATTTGGGGAAAAAAATTATGTCCCCTCCTTCCCTTTTTTAACAAGTGCATGGTTCTAGAAGTGGAAAGAACACAACTAATAAAGAGAGGGAAAGAAATTGGCAACAAAATACCCTCCTCACTGGTTGGAGAATAAAATTCCTAAGTCCTGCACTACTCTAAGAGGTTCTCTCCCATATCAATTTGGGTTCTATGGAGATTATATAAATAGATCCCAAGTGTATTCTAACTCTCCCCATGCAAAACTGAATCATTAATATTTAAAAAATAGTTTACATATAGTAAAAGTAATGTGTATATTTGTTTAGTATTTTCAAATAGGATTTCCATTAGATTAGTGAGATTTAGATAAAATGGAGAACTATGAATAGATTAATCAAGGTGATGGTGGAAATTGGTGACACTAATATTCAAGAATGTTCCATTAAGAATTTTTGGATAGCAGATGAGAAAAATATTGTGTTTTCTTAAAAAATAGTTTGGAATCTTCCATTAAGAAATTTTTTGGTTGTAGTTGGATTGGTCCTTGTGATTGTTTGGTTTAGTTGGCTTTTCTCATTGAAAATTATTCTTGTGACATAAAGTATCCATAATAGAGGGACATAAAGTAGTCTAGAACTTGATGTTATAGAGGTAATCATGAATTTAACCTTTTCTTCTCAGCTTAAGGTACTAGAAGAGAAGATACTTGATTCATGGATTTCAAAGAAGATAAGGCATGGAACTTACATAGAGAACATGATCAAATGAAAAAAATTCCTTGATGATGAGACTATTTGGGTCTCTAAAAGTGATTTACTATATTTTTCTATTAAACTTGAACTCTTGTCATCGTATATCATTGGGAAAGTTGGGAAAAACTTGTCAATGAGGTGGTCAAAGTTTTCCATGTAAGATAAACTTGGGCATAGCGTGGAAATTTTTTCAAAATTGCATAAAATATAGGCATCTTTCATAGGTTTAATGTATCATTATTCACTAGTATAGGGAAAGTTTGAAAGAGAAACACAAAATTTTCAAAAAGGTATCATGAAAACATTTGAGCAAGAACATGAATTTCACCCAATATCAATTATGGTTCAGAAAAAATTGATCAAACATGATAGAGGACATATTTGGGGCCTTTCACGCCATTCTACATAGGTTGGGTGAAGTTTATAACTTAGAAGAACATTATTGAAATCAATTATTTTTGGTAGAATAATCACAGTTTCAACACAACTTGTCCACTTCATACCAAATGGATTGAACATGAAAATTTTTCATTGTAGATAGTGGGGCTAGTATATTTTCATACTTTTATGTTACTTGGTATTGAATCTTGTTAATATTTTCTTGTGTAAATTAAAACTTCAATCTCTGCTTCCTATTCAATGGACTAGACATAGTTGGGTGCAATAAACAGGCTCTACTTTGAAACCCCATAGTGGGAATTTCATGACCCTTGGAGTTATGAAAGTAGTTTATTTGTTCATTCTTGTTTCTTTTGTTGGATGTCAAAAAATGTTTTGTTTTGTTCTTTCTATTTTTACACTATTTTCCTAGGTTAGCTATGTCATAACCAAACTAGGAGTTATCATTGGGTTAAACTTGTACGAGAAAATTGGGATAGAAAATCAAATGACATGAATATGTGGAAGGGGTACATACTTAGATTTGGTAAATAATGGAGGATTACTTGAGTCCATTTGATTAGATTTCATCTTGAAAGGTTGAATGCAATCTTATTTTACTTGTAAAGTAATTGAACTACTATTTGGGTATTGAATAGATAGTTTGAGATCATGTACCACTAAAACATTGAAGATAATCCAAAATAGTATATGTAATGGAAGTTTATTGATAAGTTTATTTAGAACTTTTTTAAACAAGAAACCAAAATCCCAATTAGGAGTCCTAATTGTAACCTGCTAGGGTTTTTAGGCCTAAAAAGAAGGAATCTTGAAATTGATAGAAAATTGACTACAAGATTAAACAAATTAGAGATTTTTGTGGTTGTAATGGTTTGTTTAGAAGCCTTGGGCTTTTGCAAGGTGATTTTGAAAGAGCTAGGAAGTTAGTAGATGAGCTTAGCCTTGTGAGATCAAGGAAGGACAATCTATACATTGAATTAATAGTTCATCTATAAGAGAGTAGGTGGAAAATGACTTGAATCCTCCTAAGGGTGTAGGGTTTATGGTTAGTAAGAAGAGTTAAGTGTTAATGAAGGTGTCTTGGAGAAGAGTTCAAATTCGCTCATTGAAGTGCGTCCTTATCACTTTCTAGCTGAGAAACTAAAACAACAAATGTATTTTTTCTTACCTACTTCTAAAGATGAAACAAGTTGTGAGAAAGGTAAGGGGTGTAAAGTTCTAGATAGAAAAATTAGGCCTGGAGAAAATCCTTCTGGTGTATTTGGGAGAAAAAAATTATGTTCCCTCCCTTTTTTTCATGAAAGGTATGGTGTTAGAAATGAAAAGATCACAACTATGAAAAAGAAAAGAAAGAAAATGACTAAAGAATACCTTTCTCATGGGTTGGGGAATAAAATTCCTAAGGCCTACCCTACTTTAAGAAGCTCTCTCTCATCTCACCATGATTTCCAATGAGGTTATATACGTGGATCCCAAGTGTAGCCTAACTCTCACCATGCAAAACAAGATCATGAATATTTAACTAATAGTATACATATAGTAGAAATAGTGTGCATGTTTGTTTAGTTATTTCAAATGGGTGTTCCATGAGATTAGAAAGATTTAGATTAAGTGGAGAGCTCTGAATAAAAAAATTAAGGTGATGGTGGATTGTATTGAAACTAATAGTGAGGGACCTTCCATTACAAACTTTTGGAAAACAGATGAGAAAAATATTGTATTTTCCTAAATCGATATGATTATGGAAGCCTAGTTCTTTGTTGTCTTTTAGTCTATTGTTGGGTAGTTGGGTTGTTCTTTTTTGTCATTATGTTGCCACTTCTATTGTTTATATTTTGGAAAACTTATTTGATTGTAACTTTGGATTGGTCCTTGTGATCATTTGGTTAGAAGTTGGTTGTTCACATTGAAAATTCTTATTTTGACCACTTGTTAAATAGTTTTAGGTCCTTTTAGTTAGATTTGGGTTGTTGTTGCACCAAAATATTAATTTGTTAATGCATGATAGAACCACTCAAATTATAGAAAATCGAAGGTATTTAAACCCTTCTCAAGAATCGTGAGGGGGGTGTTGAACAAATTTTTAACAATATCCTCCTAAGCATTACCTAAGAGTCAATGGATTTGAACCTTAGACCAAGCTCTGATACCACTTGTTAAAGTGGGGTTTTTGTTCCACTAAAATACTAATCTAATAATGCATGATACAACCACTCAACTTATCTAGTACACAACAGGTGGTTAAGTCCTTGCCACTTAGTTAAGTCAACGTGGTTTTTTCTAACAATTATTTTATTTTTAGTCTCTTGGTGCCTGAGTTGTCATCCACCTTGATCAAGAGGATGAAGTGGGGGAGAGAGTTTTGAAGGGCTAGTAGCTAAGGCTTGGGGAAAATGGAGATTTATTGTTGGTCTTGTGAGCAAAAGTTTAGATCATCCCTAGAGGTTTCTACTAGAATGTTGATCCAGACTAGCTGGAATTGGGATAAGAGGTTCAATCTAGATGGATCTTGTAGAACTGTTATTGTAATTGCTATTGTATTTGTCCCTAATATTGAAGGCCTTGCATCTGAGCATATTACATGTAAATAGTTGATTTATAAATAAAGTGTTGAGAATTGTTATCAAATCATGTATCTTGTCTTGTGTTTCCACTATGTGGTTATTTGTTTGGGGCTAGGACATCTCCTTTGGGGATTCTCCTCACTTGTAGGACTTGGGGAAATTTTCAACACCTTAAAAACATATGTTTTACCTTAATAAAAAAACATATATAGATTAAGATATGATTTTGTATAAGTTTCTACTATCGATTTGTTAGTTTCTAAATTTCAATAGTAAGTTTTATGTGTCTTATGTGTTAATTACTAAATTTTAATAGAATAACAACCAATCAAACCATAGATTTTATTTAATTTTAAAAAATGAATAAACAAGAGGTGGTCTGATTAATATGGCATAAAAGATTCAACCATAAAAGATAGAATTTATCTATTAAAAGTATAATGATTAATACACATCTCTAATATGGATGTACTATTGGTAAAATCAAATAGTATCCATGGAGACATCTATTGGATGGTCTGAAGATTTTTTTTTGATATGTCTAAATATTTAATTGAATGACATTGTTACTATGTGCTTTTTATTAAGATTAAAACAGGTCTTTTACAGGAAACCCAAAACCCTATCTGTATTACAGAAATAAAATAGTGTAGTTTTGAACTCACATTGCTATCATATCTTACTATATCTTAGCATTACAATGGAACATGTTGATAGTTATAGAATGAATAATATTTATTCTTCTTTGTACTTAGAAGGCCAAAATTAAGCCAGATAGTAACATGGATATTAGTTATGAAACATAAGGATATTACATGCTACACAAGGTATTTATTTATTTAGGTTAAGGTGAAGCCTTGTTATCAGGAGCGAGAGATGAGATCCCTCAAGCTAGGTGGACCAGTAAATACTGTGGTAGTTATGCAGGCTCTTATAGAGTTTTACACGCCCATCCATGAAAGCCAAAAATGTAGCTCCAGAATAATTGGTCCCTATAGGGCAAGCACTCCCCGTGTACCAAATGCGGCAATTCTTGTTTCACAATTCCAAAGACCCATCATGCGGAAGGCCAGATAGAAATTATCTTGAGGCAGGGGAAAATAATAGCCTGTAATCCAGAGTATTCTGTCGTCTGCATCCTCGCGCTTTTCGCTTGCCTCGCTTGAAGATATGCAGACGTTGCACTCGCTGCTCCAACGAGTCAACTTAATCACGACGTCCTTCGCCATCAGATTCATGTGCTTGGTTTCTCATCAAATACATCTGCACCAATTTCTTCACTCCCATGGTTTCTCAGGCCTTGCAGAGCACTGTAAACAATGTTTCTATCCTTGTAGGTTAGAACACCATGCTACCATCTATTGTCTATGCTTTATTTATAGGGAGAGGGTCGGAGGCAAGTATGTCTTTCTACTATCACAATCAATTTATGCCTCTTGGCAACCCCGGTGGATATAGAGTCACCAGCACCCAGATAATATTTCTGACTACACAACTTTTAATATTAATGTAAGAAGAGAGGGTTTAACCACAGAGGAAACAACATAGATAAGCACACTCAAGCTCGAGTAGTATTGGGATGGGTCACTTGCCAGGAAGTCCAGGTGGATTACCTAGATCCAATTAGTGCTAAGTATTTCATTTATTCTCATGAGAGATGGATTCATGTTGAATCACTACTCATGATACATGGGTCAATAAGTTCGACTCAAAAACTACATAGTTAAATCTTGATAGCAATATCAGAATTCTTTTCATCCATTGTTTAATTTTAGGGGCTTCCATTCTTTTGATAAAGGCATCACAAAAATTTTGAAACATATGTTTTCCCTAAATTGTAAGGGTTTAGAATTTTTGATATTATTGGTGTATTAAAAGATGTAAATAATCAATCCATGGAGTTGTGCATTTGCAACTAAGAACTTGGGAATGACTTATTCATTGTTTCTCTATTTTTTATGCTTTAAAAAACATCTAAAAGTTGGGCTGACCCTGAAGTACATCAGGATGGAAGAGAGTCTATAGTCACACCTGTATGATCAACCTATACCTTTTATAAACATCGAGAACATTTTAACTAGGGTGAAATCCATGTTCATCATACTAATAATATTAACATAAACACACATAGAACTAAGAAGTTTGAACAACAAATGGCACCATAAGATATGGGTGCTGATATATAACCAGCAGTAAGCTAACTTAAACAAAATTTCCTTGTAGTGCACAAGGCTAGCTCTTATCTTTATCATTCAAATCCTCCTTAGCTAGGTCATCCTCCTCCTTAACATGTTTGTCCAACATTGTCTTGAGCTAGTCATCTGCCAAAAAGTTTGTAGAGGGAGCGAGTGATTTCACTTTCTGCTCCTCTTTGTTCACTTATAGGAAATACAAAGTGGTGCCCATTGAATGTGTAACCTTCGTAGTGAACCTAGGAAGAGTCCCAATTTTTTTGTATGGTGCCTCATGATTGTCAGTCAAGTCATGCATAGACTTCTCGAGCCTATCCATCCTAATTTTTCTTCTATTTTCACTCTTAGAATCCTCCTTCATTTGGGAGGTAATATTCTCAATGAAGATCTTGTCCAGGGATGAGTTACCTTCCATTGTATATAAAACATGTGAATGGCTAGGAATATCTATACTCTTAGAACAAGAGTGGATCAATTCTATCTTCCTCTTCTTGTTAGGTTCCATTTCTATCTTTGTGGATTCCAAGCACACCTCTTTCTTGGGGGAGCAAGGTGTTGAGTTTCTCCATTTTGAGCCTCTTACTAGATCTCATAGAAATATTATTGCTCCACCTAGTACTAGTATCCAAATCAATAAAGATAATATCCTTTCTAGTTGTGAGTGAGTTTTTGTATCTCTTTTGAAAGAAAACCAAGGGCTTGGGTCAGTGAAAGCTTACAGGGTCATAGTACCAAGGGGATTAACCAAAAGAAGTGGGTTAAAGGCAAGCTGAAATTTGTAGATTTTGAACATGAAGGCTTCATTCAAGATAAAAAAGGTTCTCCTTTCTTACCTCTTTTTCAACACATTAAAGACATTACCCTCTATAGAATTAAAAATATGGTGCAGATACAAGATTAAATCCATGTTCCTAAAGTGATTTAAGATGGGGAAATGGTAATAATAAAGCATAATGTAGCACATAATGGCATAGCATACAATGTCCCAAGGCTTAGGCAGATCCTCATGAGAGAAGCCGCCACTCATATGTGCAAATTCCTCTTTAGGGTGTAATTCTGAAAGAGTTATTTCATTTGAGACTCTAGGTTGTTTACACAAGCTCTTGCCCTCAAGAGAGAGAGGCTAGCCACCTTAGCAATGAGCTCCTCATTCACTTCAAAGGACACCCGATTAATGGTCACCTCTGTGTTCACTAAGGAATTCATAAATTATAGGGAGACATGTTCATCATACCCTTTAATGCACTCCATGAATGGTAAAAGCACTCCATCCTACAAATAGACCCACACCACCTAACTATCTTTGATGTAGGCTTAAATTTCATTCATTTTTTATTTGTTATCTTCACTTAGAAGTTTCTCATTTCCTTAAATTTGAATGGCTTTTGGTGCAGGAGGTGGACCAAGATCTTATATCTACTATGATACCAATTGTAGAAACCCAGGACAAAGCTGATACACCTTGTGAAAGGTGGATGGACAAAATAAACTAAAATGGAAAAATACTCAATGTGCAACAACACTTTTATATTTCATTAACCATTTTGTCCATACCAATAACATTATAAGATGACTCTATTTCTATAGGTCTTGGATTTTTTTTGGAAACATTGAAGATAACCTACATAGGACAAATAGACTTTTCTAGAGCTATCAAAACATAAATGACTTCAAGAACTGTATCTAACCTTATTCGTCATTCGAAGAATTTGTAAAATTCTCTATTATGTTTTTACATTTCATTTGAGGGGGAAATTATACATTCCAACACCCCTTGCTAATTTCAAGCTCAAATGTTGTTGCATACAAATTCCAACCTGCCATGTAAACTTCATATCTGTTAATGCATGATCAGTTTCTTTCAAGGCTATGACCTTTGATTTCCACAAACATTTTGTCAACAATTGGCTGCCAATGATTTTCCCTTTTCACTAGATCCATTGATAATCTTGCCTCATTTGTCACAAATACTGATGATAGGGTTTACTAATAACCTTTTACCTCTTTTTTGCCTTTCTCTAATCTATTTCTCAATTTTTCTTATATTCCTTCTTACACTTGAGCATTTGTACCTAAATAATCCTTTGGTCATTCCTGCAATTCTCTCTCAATTTGATCCAACTTGCCATAAAATATTTATTGCACTCTCTATTCCAACATGTCTTATAAAAATCATTTTTCAAGC
The DNA here is from genome assembly GCA_028749045.1 of Cupressus sempervirens. Classification (NCBI taxonomy): domain Eukaryota; kingdom Viridiplantae; phylum Streptophyta; class Pinopsida; order Cupressales; family Cupressaceae; genus Cupressus; species Cupressus sempervirens. The sequence goes on from CM053792.1 coordinate 793,917,172, forward strand.
CACAAATATTACAAGGATGTATATCCCAAAATCTATCCTTTGTATGTCCTTTCCTGTTATAGTGTGAACATTGCACAATCTTTATGTTTTCAATTGATTCTCTTGAACCATTATTCATCTTTCCACTACCTCCGTGATATCTAAGACATGCATATTTTAGCTTGACTATAGTCTCAATCAGATTCCTTAATCCTTGTTCATATTTTCCTAAACCTTTACCTTTAAAACCCATTCTTTCCATAATCTTCAAACCAATATTGTCATACCTAGAAGTTCTATCAACAGAATTTTCATGTTCATCATTACACTCCTTTTTGAAAACAACTTTAGCAAAATCACATTTCTTAAACCCATTATCACTCAAATCATTTGTGTCACAAGATACATCACATACAAATGGTTTCACAATCAAACATTCTTTCTCTTGTTTTAGTGTAGACAATTCCTTCTTTAACATTCTATTTTTGTCTTCCAATTTCTTCAGATTTTCTTCTAAAACTTTGTTCTTTTTTTAGCATCATCAAACAAATTTAACTTTTCTTCTAATTCTTTATTTTCTCTCTAAGCTTGCTTGTTTCCTTCACATATCAATTATGTACTTCTTCCACATATTTTAGCCTATCCTCTAGCTCTTCCATTCTCTCTTTATATTTAATAATTTCATTTAAAATTTTACATTTTTCTTCTGACCTCTCTCTAGTCATTACAAACTTTTCTGTCTCTAGTTTCAATATTTTTTCTTTTAAACAATCCATCTCAAGAGTCAAATTTATATTTTCATTTAATGCTTTTTCACCTTTTTTCCCAGTTTAATAAACTCAAATCTATCAAATAAAAATCTAAGCCCCTTCTTAAAACACGAATCTAAAAACCTTTGTCAACATCAACTATTAAAATCAAATTTCATGCTTACCATGATTCATATCGACACTCCTCAATGCCAACCACTGTGGTCTCTTTTCATAGACTTAATGCACCCTACAAACACTTCAATGGCTTCTTCACAATAATAGTCTCTTTCATGGAAACAATAGAAATCCTCCACACATAGGTGACTCCAATACAATGCTCACTCTTTCTTCCAATAGGAGCAATGATTTTCTTCTTATCCAAACAAATTTCTTCACACCAACAATTCTTCAAAACTTGCAAATGATCTAACTCATTGGTTGGACAACAACAATCATATACTTCTCTATTTTAGAAGATATTATCTTCACCATATGAACTTCATAGGTTAGCTCTGATACCACTTGTAGGAGGTGGACCAAGATCTTATATCTACTTTGATACCAATTGTAGAAACCTAGGACAACACTTATACACCTTGTGAAAGGTGGATGGACAAAATAAACTAAAATGGAAAAATACTCAATGTGTTGTGGCACTAATATATTTCATTAACCATTTTGTCCATACCAATAACATTACAAGATGTCTCTATTCATAGAGGTCTTTGATTTTTTTTAGAAACATGTAAGTTAGCTGACATAGAACAAATAGACTTTTCTAGAACTATCTAATAATAAATGACTTCTAGAAATTTACCTAGCACTATTCATCATTCCAAGAATTTCTAGAATCCTCTATTATGCTTTTACATTTCATTTGACGAGAAAAATACACATTCCAACATTTGTGACTTCTTGATATTAGCCTCTTTGTAGGTTGTAATTACCATTCACCTATTACATGCACGTGAATCAAGCAATCACATTCCTCATTATCCCACTACAAAAGTTAAGATCAAGTATGTCTTGAATTTCAAATAAATAGAGAAACTATTATTTTTCAAAGAAAAATTATATATTCAACTTTTAATTAATTTTCATTGGGTTAAGTGTTTGCATATTGTACTAGATAAATTGCAAATGGATATAACAGTTGCACCTCTCTTATTTCTATCTATGTTTGGATTGTATTTGAAGTTCCTTAAAATTAATCAAGGTAATTTCTTCTCCTCTAGGAAGGAGAGCTAAAAGGAAAATTGGTCAGTTCATAAAAATGGTATCAAAGTACATCTAGCTCACAAGAGATGCAAGTTTCATGAAAGATTTTTAGAGATACATGAGTGTAAAGTTACGCATTTTTATTTCACTATACTTGTCTAAGATTGATTAACATAAATAGAATATTTTCCCTAAGCCTTATTTTACAAAGAAATCCAACTACAAGCTATTAGAATTGATGTACTATTTCAAGAGCGAACAATTTTTAAAAAATTTAATCCATTTAATTTGATGGCAAGGAAACTATTTTTATTGAGCTATAAATGGTTTTATATTATTCCTTTTTACAGATGCTTCTTGTACTCTGAATTAGGAAGCTCAACTACAAAAGATGACAATTTCTTGAGAGACTATAGTGAATTCATATGATCCATTTTATAAAAATAAACTTTATAAAGTTTTCTAATAAAATTGTAAATTTATAAAGATTTGAAGCTAGACTAATGCAATGCAAATATACAAACTTTCATTTTCTATAAAGGTCAAATGCATATTCAAAATATGGATTGAGATAGTATAAGAGAGATCTAATCTTAATTTGATTAAATGAGTTATACATGCATATGCAACTTTTGTAATAAACTATATTAAAATTTATTTCTCCTATGTCAATGTTGTACACAATGCTACAATTATTTAGTATCGTATACAATTAAAAAATATAAATTTTATTTAAAATTGTTACAATTTGTAGCCTTTAATTTACACCTAACAATTGACATTTAGAATATATCATTTAAACTTTCAAATTCATTTGCAAAGTCCAAACAAGTCTGAGAAATTTTAGGCAAGAACTTTAGTACTTTGCAACCTTACTTTATTTATATTTATAGTAATAAGTACATTTTAAACCATAGGAAAAATTGTAAAATAAAACTTAATTTTTTTTTATTAATATGTTTTGTAAAAACATATTTTTAATATTAATTACAATCTATAAATGATACTTTACAATCCTACATAATTCCAAAGATTGATCGTGAAAGTGATTTCATTATTTCTTCTAATGATGAAAGAGATAAATGACCAAGAGCTCTTAAATGAACTTCCGTCTAGATTGTGGTGTTTAAAAATAGATGACATCTATTCAATGAACTTGTCAACCAATATTGATTTAAATTAATTCCAATACAAGTTGAATATCATGGGAAGGGTTCATCATAAGTATTGTTAAAACATTCCAAGCTCTAGTTTCTATCCAATAAATACACTATACTTTGAAACCCATAGTAGGAATTTCATGACACTAAGAAAGTAGATTATGTGTACATTCTTCTCTCTTTTGTTAGATTCCAAAAGATTTTTTTTCTATTTTGTCACTCTATTCCTAAGTGAGCTTAACCATATCCCAACTAGGAGAAAATATATATTAGTGGCTTAAACATCTAGGAGAAAATTGGATTAGAAAATCCAATGACATGGAGATCTGAATGGGTTACATATTGAGCTTTGGTAAAGAATGAAGGATTAGTTTAGTCCATTTTATTGGATTTCAACTTGAAAGGTTGAATGCAATCTTATTTTATTTGTAAAGCAATTGAATTAGCATTTTGGTGTTGCGTAGATAGTCTAAGATTTGTTACCACTAAAATGCCCAAGAAAATTGAAAAAGGGTATTGTCATGAAATTTTATTTGTATGTTTATTTAGAATAGTTTAAAACTAGAACCCAAAATCCAAATTAGGAGTCCTAATTGTGACTGACTAGGTTTTCCTAGCCTAAAAATAATGAATATTGAAATTGATTGCAAAATAACTCTCAGAATAAACAAATTAGAGAATTTTATGATTTTAATGGTTGGTTTAGAAGCCCTAGGCTCCTACGAGGTCATTCTGAAAGGGCTAGGAAGCTATTAGATGATCTTAACCTTGTGAGCTCAAGGAAAAATAATGTGGACATTGAATTAATAGTTTATCTCTTAGAGAGTAGGGAGGAAATGACATGAATCATCTTAAGGGTGTAGGGTTTGTGGCTACTAAGTAGTTCGAAGTGTTAATAGAAGTGACCTAAAGAAGAGTTAAAAGTAGCTCATTAAAAAATTCCCTATCACTTTCTTGTTAAGAAAATAAAACAATAAATATGTGTGTGTCTTCCTTGCTTCTAAGGATGACACAAGTCATGAGAAAGGTAAGGGGGCTAAAGTTCTTGATAGAAAGATTGTGCCTAGAGAAAATATTGCCAGTGTATTTGGGAAAATAAATTATGTCCCATCCTTCACTTTTCTATAAAAACCATGGCACTAGATGTGGAAAGAACACAACTCAGAAAGAGAAAAGAAAGAAATCTGCAACAAAAGACCTTCCTCATGGGTTCAGATGAAAATTCCTAAGTCCTACCATACTCTGAGAGGTTCTCTCTAATATCACCATGATTTTGAAGGCGATTATATATGTGGATCCCAAATATAGCCTAATACTTAGCATACAAAACAAGATCATGAATTATTTGATTAATAGTATACATACACTAAAAATGGTGTGCATATTTTTTTAGTATTTTCAAATGGGTGTGCCATGATATTAGTGACATTTAGATAAAACAAAGAGCTATAAAGACAAAATTGAGGTGATGGCAGAAAGTGGTGACAATAATAGTCAGGAATATTCCATTAAGGAATTTTGGATAGTGGATGAGAAAAATATTGTGTTTGATTAAAAAATTGTAAAGAATCTTCCATTAAGAACTTGTTTGGGAAGGGTTTTCCATAAGTATTGTTAAAAAAAAGTTGAAAACTTGTCACAAGAATTAGAAACTAAAAATGTTAAAATCATAGAAAATTAGAAATTGAGAAGATTAAAATCATAGATTTTTTTTAAAAAAAATCTCCCACACAATTGTAGAATTCACACATAAATGTATCTATTTTTTAAAATAAGTTTAATAGTTCACTATTTTCATAGATTAAAAAGTAAAATAGAGCTAGTTAAAAGAATTGAATAACTTTTTAAAATTAATAATCTTTCTACTATTTAAATTTGATTTATGATTCAATTTTGAAATAAGAGATTAGAAAAAAAATTATTAATCTTATTGTACAAATCTTTTTTTCTTGATTTCTCTCTAAAATCATTATATAAAAATAATTTAGTATAAATATCAAATATAATTAACATACCCATCTTATTGGGGCTTGAAAGAAAATAAAAAGTTAAAAGTAGACAAAAAAGGAACATGGAGATGTTTCCATAGGTCCATATTCATTTTGATTTTTCTTTTTTTTCTACCTTATAAAATAGAAAAATATTGAGAAAAATATTATTCCAAAAAATGTAACAATATATCCATATTAAATATCTTTATACACAATTTGATTTTCTTATATCTTAATTTGATTTCTTTCAAACTCCCCTAAAAGATAGTAAAAATTAATTGAATTAATAGAAAGAGATTATTTATTTCTAATCTTTACTATGTCTTAATATTCATATGGTACTTTATAAAACAATTTTTTTTTTCAATCTTGTTATCCTTTAAAATATTTTGAATTATAATACATCATAAGAACTCAACATATTCAAGAAGAGAGACAATTATTCTTTATATTTATATATTTAAAAAAGTTTTATATTTTATTTTAATGATTAAAACTTTTTTTTTTGGTATTTTAAATTATGACAACTTACTAATTTATATTTTAGTATTTTTATAAAATATCTTCCTTATTATAATCATTATAATATAATAATATAGATATATCATTGGGTATAAGAAGGGAAATTTTCTTTTCAAATATCTGGGTATTGATCTAGAAAAAGCTAGCAAATCCTTCAAGGTATACCAAGATATTTTGGATAGATTAGAGAAAGGATAGGTGGTTGGAAAGATAAATGGCTTCTGAAGGTTGGCAAAATCCCCAAGATTATATTAGTTTTTTCTGCCATCCCTATCTATCTTATATATTGCCTCCCTTTACCCAAAAATATCAACAAGAAGCTTGAAGCAATGCTTTAAAGCTTCCTTTGGAAAGATTGTGAGGATTCCAAAAAACTTTCTCTCATAAGATGGGAAAACATTTTTAAACCAAAGTATTCTGGAGGTGTAGGCATTAAAAACTTATTTCAGTAAACCGAAGCATTTGGGGCCAAACTAATATGGTGCCTCTTTATTGAAAGAAATAGTAAGTGGGATAAAATTATGTATAGTAAATATCTTAATGTCGTGGATCCCTTTTCCATTTTTAGGATGAAGAATATTCCTAAAGGATTAGAGAGTTAGAATTTTATTGTTAGATGTTGAGCCCTCATTAGTAAATATCTCACTTGGGATACTGGCAAGGGGGATGAAGCTTTATTCTGGGAGGACTCTTGGGGTGGGCATCCTCATATAGATAGCTTGGAGATCCATGTTATACTCAAAGAGAAATTAGTCAAGTTATGGGGATGCAAGGTCAGTGATTACAAAAAAAAGAACACTCATAATGAAACCTCTATTTGGGTATGGAAATCTTTGGATGATATAGATTTGGAACCTTCAATAAAAGAGATATATGAAAAGATCATTAAGAGCAAGAAGATCAAAAAATTAGAGAGGAGCAATAATCTTATTTTGGAAACATCAAAAGATGGCATGTATAGTGTTAAAAATGGATATAAATCCCTTATTCACTGCCAAAGTTGGGATGAAGTGGAACTTCCACTCAAACTCTATTGAGATCCTTCATGTCTACCAACCACTGGATTCATTTTATGGCTAGTGTACCAAAATAGGATCCTCATGGCTAATAGATTCCACAAGCTACATTTTGAAGGTCCCTTTAGATGTGTGTTATGTAGGCACAACACTGAAGATAAAAATTGAATCTTACTCAGTTGTCCCTATACCCAACATTTTTGGGATTGGCTCATACTCATGTTGGGATGGCATGCTCCCATGCCAAATTCTTTAGTTGATCTTTGTAATAGTTGGCCCACCAATATCTAGAAAGGCGTTTACAACAACATTTGGAATATCTGCCCATCTATTCTCATATGGGAGGTATGGAAAGAAAGAAATAGTAGATTATTCAAGGACCAAGAAATGCAGCTAGAAGAAATTGTTAAAAAAAATAGAAGCAAGCATAGTCAAACTCTAAACTCCCACCTTAGGATGTCCTAGAAAGAAGAAGGATCATTCTCAAGTTGGGATGGCTTTATTAGGAAAAATTGGACTAATGTCATTAATCCTCCACTCATTTATCAAAAGAAGAACAAGGAGGCAACGAGAACTTGTTGATGGATTCCCCTCCTAAGGGGTGGTCTAAGTTAAATTTTGACAGAGCTTCTAGAGGCAACCCGAGTGTAGTAGGCATTGTTTGCATCATTAGTAATGAATTAGGCTATTGGTTAGCTAAAATGGTTAAATCTATTGACCCAACCACTAACAACTTAGCTAATCTCTAAGCTCTGCAAGATGGGCTTCACCTCTATCTAAAATTAGGACTATCCAAAATCATCATTGAAGGAGATTCCTAGATCATTTTAAACATTATTAGAAAAAGAACCACACCTAACTCAACATTGAATTCTAAATTAGAAGAGGTTCTCAATATTCTTGATATGTTCGTAGATATTCAAATTTATCATATTTATAGGGAAGGTAATAAGAAAGCAAAGCAACTGTAAAATGAGGGGGTTGATGGCAAAACTTATCTGGTTATCAGAGATCAATAATATTTATTTTTGTAGGTTGTATCATTTGGGGGATCAGAGTTATGGGTGTTAGGTCTTCATTATGTCATATTATAGCTCCTTCTTTGTTCTTCTTTTTATTTTCCCCCTTTTTCCTTA
>CM053792.1:793929945-793989945 GCA_028749045.1 Cupressus sempervirens
AAGTCATGTAATAAAGGAAAGGAGTAGAAGAGAACTTGGATGGATAGGCAAAGTGATGACACCTTCAATAGGTTTAATGTTATAGAGAACTTGATACAAGAGGAAGGTATACCTATTGAGATATCCTTGAGTGACGGTTCTTTTTTGAAACCCCAATTAGAGGAAGTTGGGAATCTAGTCCAAGTTCCTGAGGAAGTACAAGGCCAACCAGATGGTTTAGATGGATTGGTTTAGGAGTTAAGTTGTGATATTCCTAGTGGGTCACATCCCTGTGACAGTCCAAATATCATAGCTTCTACCCATCTTGGCAAGAAAGGAGTGCCCGACAACAAAAAAGGCTCTAAAGCTACATCCACATTGAGCTTACAGAAAAAACCCTTTAAAAAAGGGACCTTAGAGAAGTCTGCTAAGAGTGGAAGGAAGATGGATTAGGAGAAAGTTAATATGATGGGTGAGACATTGGTTGAGGCGGGGTTTGTAAAGCCCATTGAATCCCACTTCTCATAGTGTTCTAAATGATTGTTATTTCTTGGAATGTTAGGAGGTTGAATAGCATCCCTAGACAAAAGGATGTTTGTACATTGATAGATTCCCACTCTCCAAATGTTATTTTCATTCAAGAAACTAAACTTTCAGTTGATGAATTGGATAGTTGTGGGCCAAAGTTATGGCCCCATGGTAGCTGACAGGGATTAGGTGCTCAAGGAAGCTCAAGTGGTCTCACTTGTCTCTAGAATCTTAAGAAGGTGACTCCCCTATGGTGAATTGTGAGCAGGTCTTCCATCTCTTTTATGGCTTCTCACTTTGAGACAGGTGAAAGGTGCTTGTTCTCCAGTATTTATGCTCCTAATGATTTGGTCGGTAAATCTCTTATGTGGTCACATATTATATTTGTCTGATCTTTAGATCCTTTCCTTCCTTGGATTGTTGCCAGAGATTTTAATGCTATTACTAATCTAGAGGAAAAGAGGGGCAAGACTTCTTGATTGGGTCCTTCTTCTAGTATGCTGAGAGATAATATTAGTTCTTTAAATCTTATCGATGTTAAACCTAGTTCTGGTATATTCACCTGGAACAATAGAAGGAGTGGGATGGAGGCTATCTTAGAAAGGCTTGATAGGTTTTTGGTATCTTGTTTTTGGATGAATATTAGATGGTCTACTAGTTCATAAATTCTTGATTGGAGAGGCTCTGACCACTAGCATTTTAGGCTCTTTGTCACTTGTTTTAAGACTTCTAAGAATCCCTCTTTCAAGTTTTAGCTAATGTGGTTGAGGGATCCTTCCCTATAAGATCTTATGATAGCCTGGTGGTATGAGGGTAGGTCTCCTCATGGTACTTCAATGTACACCTTTGAGAAGAGGCTTTAGCATGTGAAGTTCAGGCTGAAATAGTGGAATAAATGGTGCTTTGGAAACATTCAAGAGCATTTAAGAGGAGCCCAGGCCAGGCTAGACAGTGTCACTTGCCAGATCAAGGACCAAGGAATGACTCTAGATTTAATGTTAGAATAATCCTCAGCTTTGAGGGAGGTTGAAGAATGGGAGCTTCAAGAGGAAATATTTTGGAAACAAAGTCCTAGGTGGATTGGTTGCAAGAGGGAGATAGAAACATTGCTTTCTTCTACAACACTGTTAAAGCTTGTAGGTTTGGAGATTCCATCACTCCTCTTGTTTCTTCTTCTGGAGATCAACTCTTTTCCAAGAAGACAATTTCTTTAGAGGCCAATAATCACTTCTCTCAACTCTTCTCTAAGGAGGAACCTATTTCCTTGGTGGAGACAAGGGCTATTTTAGATTGTATTCCTCGTCTTGTGTCTGGTAGTATGAATAGAGATCTGTTAAAACCTATTATGCTTGAAGAACTGGAGAAGGTGATATTTGGTATGAAGAAAGGTAAAGCCCTAGGCCTAGATGGATTTCCCATTGATTTTTTCCAGGAGTTTTGGGAGATTATTAAATTTGATCTTCTAGATGTTGTCCAGGAATCATATCAAAATAAACAAATGCTCAAGTCTTTGAATGCTACTTTCCTCACTCTCATCCCCAAGATTGATGGAGCTAAGATGTTGGATCAATTTAGACCTATTGCTTTATGTAATGTCATGTACAAAATTATCAAAAAATTAATTGGTGAAAGGCTTAAGCCTTTTCTTGCCTTCTTGATATCCAAGGAATAGGGAGGTTATGTTGGCGGTAGACAGATTCTTGATGGAGTGGTTATTGCTTCAGATGCTATTCATTCTATGGCCATGTCCAAGGAAAAGGTTATGTTTATTAAGCTAGATTTAGCTAAATCTTACGATTGAGTTAGTTGGGAGTTCTTGGGTCATGTGCTTCTTGCTTTTGGATTTGATACGGAATGGGTGGATTAGGTTCTCAACTGTGTGACTTCCACATCCTTTCTAGTTCTTATTAATGGAGAACCTACTAATCTATTCTCTACTTCTCAAGGGCTTCGGCAAGGGGATCCTATCTCTCCATATCTATTTATCGTTATGGCAGAGGCTTTGGGTAGATTTATAAAGTCTCAAGCAGAACAGGGACTTGTTCAAGGGTGGAAGTGGCACAATGATATTCCAACGAACACGCACCTCTAATTTGTGGATGATACTGGATTGATGGGTTTGGCTTCTATTAATGAAGCAAGGAACTTTCAAATGATTTTGGATAATTATTTGAAAGCTTTTGGATAGTAAATTAATGAAGGTAAATCATCTATTGCTTTCTTTAATACTCCTTAGTCGATTCAGGTCAGGATTGCTAGGATTCTCAGGTTTCAGGTTGGATCCCTTCCTTTGATTTTTCTTGGAGAACCATTATCCCTGGGGACTTAGCTGAAGGAATATTGGCAAGGTCTGTTGGACAAATTTCATAGCAAGGTGAGTCACTAGACTCATAAGTGGCTCTCCTCTACTGGAAGAATCATCCTTCTCAAGACTGTGATTCGGGCTCTTCCCATTTAGAGGTGTCTGGTGCAAACTCCTCCCATTGGAGTTATGAAATATTTTGATGCTCTGTCGCGACAATTTATTTGGTCAGGCAATCTCCTCTCTTCTAAATGAGCTTGGTCAAGTGGGACACTATTTTCCTACCTAAGTTTTCTAGGGGATTAGGCCTTAAATGTATGGCTCTTGGCATCAAGGCTCTAGTGGAAAAGTTATATTGGAGGTGGTGCAAGAATCAAGAATGGGATTGGGCTAAGATTCTAACCCATAAGTATTTCCCAGGAGTGGAGCTTCAGAATATTCCTAGACTGGAGCTGGATGGAAAGGGATCCTTTAATTGGGACACTCTTAAAAGAGGTGCTCCTCTCATCAAGGATGACCTCTTCTAGATATTTAATGAGCGATCATGTGTGTTATTTTGGTAGAACTCCTGGGATGGCTATGCTCCCATTCTCTCTAGCTATCCACACCTTCAGCCTCTGTGTCATATTTTTTCAGCTGCAGGATGGACCAAAGTAGTTCACTTAAAAACTATGAAGAGGTGTGGATCGATGGTTGGGGCTAGTTGGAAGGATCCTTAGGATTGGCCCCTAGGGGGCTCCTTGGAGATTCGGGCTGAGTTGGCTAATCTTCTCTCTATTAGGTTGTGTAACTCTTCTAAGGACAAAGACATCCTAGCTTAGGGTCCCAGCCCTAAAGGAATATTCAATGTCACCCAAGGATATGCTTAGCTAGACAGTCAATGTAATGAAATTCAGGAGATTCCCTGGTGGAGGAAGGTTTGGAATAGGTTCTCTTGGCTGAAATGTAATTTTTTTCTATGGTTAGTTGCTCAAAAAATGTGTCTTACTTGGGATAACCTCCAAAGAAGAGGGTTTCAATGTCCTTCTTTTTGTCCCCTCCGTAGGTTGCATGGAGAGGATGTTTCTCATTTATTCTTGTTATGCCCTCTCTCTAGAGAAATTTGGCATAAGTGGTGGGAGGCATGGTGTCATGGATGCATTCATGTTGAATCTCTTATTGAGTTTTAGGATAGCCTTGGTAGATCCCCTGCAAAAACTTCATTCCTCTAGGTGGCTTTGGCTGTTGGACCTTCTTTCATTCTTTAGAATCTTTGGCTGGAGTGTAATCATCAAATTTTCTGTAACTCTAGCCTAGGAGTCACTAAAATATGGCAGTTGATCTTAAGTAGGCTTCAGGAGACTATCTATGCTAAATGTGATATGAATGAGCCAGTGGATCTTGATGACTTCAGGATAGTTAGGAATTTGTCATTGGTGGACAAAGGATTGGGAAGTAGAAGCAGTAATAGATCTCGGCCACACAAAAGAAGAGTTTGTAGGATGGGGAGATGGAGACCTCCACTAGATGATGTCCTAAAGATTAACACCGATGGCTCCTCCCATGGGAATCCTGGACAGGTTGGTGTGGGGGAGATTGGGAGAGATATAGATAGCAAGGTTTGTTTCATATTCTCCATTCACAAAGGATTTCATTCCAATAACATGATGGAGGCCTTGGATGGAGGAGGATGGTGTGTGAATCAGACTCTCAAATTGTTATGGACATGATAAGTAACCAGAGAATAGATGATTGTAACTGGAAAATTGCCTCTCTTGTTAGAGAGATTCTTCACTTGAGTAGCTTTATGGATGTGATCTCCTTTTATCATATTCCCAAGGAATAGAATGGAGTGGCTGATGTATTGGCAAAATGGGCATCAGAAAAGGGAGCTAGTTGGGATATTTATGATAGGGATGATCTTCCTACTGATTATATGGGGATTTTAAAGCATTTAGTGGAAAAGGATAGAACTAAATGGTTTTTGGGTTGTGGTTTGGTTAATTGGGCCTGAGACCTTTTGTAATTTGGCTTTTACTAAATAAATTTTTACCCCTTTTTCCAATAAAATCACCAACATAAGGAGTCTTTTTACACAACCATTATTCTGAACCAACTATAAATTCAAATCTAGCAAGCCTTTTACACTCCTACAAAGAAATATAACTAAAGATAAAGACACTCATAACACAATAGAGCATGAAGATAAATAAGACGAATGGTGCACAACCAAAGATAGAACACATATGGCAAACAACACAAGAATAGTAGGGTGATTGATACACATCTTCCTAGAATATAGTAACGATGGTAGCAAATATTCTTGTTTAACTACCATGTATAAAATAATGTCAAAAGTCAAAACGAAAAATAATCTATAAAGATTAAAGAAAACATACTTGCTTGTATTTGAGATTTTGAAGATCAAACTTCTCTTATCAAAATTTTTTTTGTGTACAATATTATAATGTACACAATTCATTGGACAATTAAGAAAGAAAATGCATAAAAGATATTCAAAAATTTATTATCACTGCCAAAATCTTTGTAAAATTTTGCTAAACTGTCAATGTAATTGAGTAGTGGTATTTTTTGGCACTATAATGGAACATAGGGGATTTGAGCAGCATATGAAATATAGTCACACATAAGTATTTCATTTCTTTGATGGTTGTAAAGTCCTACAAAAATTAGAAACTTCTCAAAAAATTAGAAGTAAGGAATGTTAAATTGTATAAAATTGGAAGCTAAGAAGCTTAAAATTATAGATTAAAAAAGGTAAGTTTCATTAGAGAATAACAAAATTTCTTTATTATTAATCCCTACAAAATAAGTTTTAGTGTACTCTTGAAAAATTAAAAATTGAAAAATGAAATTTAAAAAGTAGATAGTATTGGAAAAAATGTTTTGGAAACCAATTAAAAATAGACAAAAATATTTATTTACGGGTGGTGTTGACAAATTCCTAGTGAGAAAAGATAAAGTTTGAGACGAAAGCTCCCACATACAAGCCTATTGGCTTTAATATCTTGTTTCTACGATGAAAATTGAATCTAGTTAAGCTAAAAGAAATTAAAAAATATATTCACTAAACATATCAAGTCATGTACTTATTTATAAGACAAGTCATTAGAATAAAATGCACACATTGATTCCATCCATGATTGATAGATAGATATCGATCTATCTCAACATCTATGGTCTGAATAGAGTCTATAATGCCTTACATTGTATTGCAAGGTGAACTAGAAAATGTTGAGGTTGTGTCTTAGGCCTAATAGAATCAATATCTTCCCTGATGTCACATAGGTTACACCACATGCTCTCTCCCAACACTTTAGGAGTTAGTAATGGAGGAGGGAATAAGGGTGGGGATGGAGAGGGTGAGAGTAGGTCTACACCATTATATATATATATATACACATATACATACATATATATATATATATCTGTATATCTATATATATATATATATATGTATATATATATATATATATGTATATGTATATATATATATGTATATGTATATATATATGTATATATATGTGTATATATATATATACATATACATATATATATATATATATATATATATATGTATATCTATATATATATATATGTATATATATATATATATGTATATGTATATATATATATGTATATGTATATATATATATGTATATATATATATATATGTATATATATGTGTATATATGTATATATGTGTATATATGTATATATGTGTATATATGTATATATGTGTATATATGTATATACATGTATATACATGTATATACATGTATATACATGTATATACATGTATATACATGTATATACATGTATATACATGTATATACATGTATATACATGTATATACATGTATATACATGTATATACATGTATATACATGTATATACATGTATATACATGTATATACATATGTATATATGTATATATATATGTATATACATATATATATGTATATATATGTATATACATATATATATGTATATATATGTATATGTATATATATGTATATATATGTATATGTATATATATGTATATGTATATATATGTATATATATGTATATATATGTATATGTATATGTATATATATGTATATATATATATATATATATATATATATATATATATATATATATATATATATATATATATATATATATATTGAAAACTAGTTCTTCTCTCAATCATCAATTATAGTTCTTGTTTTATATAATTTTATTAAATAAATATATATATATATTCCAAAAATTACTATTTAATAAAATTATATAAAAGGAGAACTATAATTGATGGCCAAGAGAAGAACTAGTTTCCACTAGGGCTTTTGTGCACTAGCCTATTCAGTGCTAAAGGCCTATGTTTGTGTAGCAGATTTCTTTCTTTTGCTAACACTGTCATTTTTTGGTTTGGCTAGGAGTGGGGTATTGGGTGGAAATGTGTTATTCTAGCCTGTGGGTGGCTTCTCTGGTTTCTAAACTACATCGAGCTACATCCTCAGTTAGGGCTATGGTGGTTGGAGCTTGCAGGGCTTCTGCCTCAATCTTTATTCATTTGTGCTATATCTTAGTTCGGTGGTGAATGGGGGATCAAGCTTTCTACTCCTACTTGCTATAAGTTGGTGATGAAAAGATAGGGAGCCATCTTCCTCATTGTATACCAATAATAAGGATTTGCATGGTAAACCTTAATCGAGGGATGACAAATCCTCTCCAAAAGGGGTACATCAATTAAGGAAAATTAATCGATGTTTGCAAAGAGTGGTAGACTAGCCAATTTTGATTATCCAACCTAAAAAAGTTTTAGACAATGTTGAGTATTGGAGCAATCATGCCCTTATTTGTAAATTTTTGGGTCCTCACCTTTCCTTTCCTATGTTGGTCAAAAGAATAGTCTTGACAATTGAGTGTCAACACACTTAACCATTTTCACTATATATGTTGAGTACACAATGTATGTTGAGTTCACAATGTATGGTGAATGATCTAGGAACATTCATGTGCCAAAAAATACAAGATATAATAGGTGCTAAGAAAACTAGAAATGTAGTAGATGTTGAGCAATCTAGAAAAGGAATGTGCAGAGCATCAGGAATACAATATGTCCCAAGTAACTCAGGATTAGCATAAGAGTTTGTGCCATCACAAACTAAGATGTAAAATAGTTTTTGCATGACTCATGAAAGGATAGGAAGATAAGATCAAATCCTTCCAATTACCTATGAAATCCAAATGCATCCAATTAGAAAATTTGAGACAGCATGTGACCAATAGGTGAAAACAAAGGATTTGAGCAGGAATTTCAAGTTTGTGAATGCATAGCAAACCCTAAGTCCACAATATCTTTATAAGGAGACCATGACACCATATTGAAGTTGTTGAAGAAGTTTTTGAGATTGCTAAGACAAGATTTGAGAAGGTTATTGATGGAGTTATCAAATTGTAGAATAGAGCAATCAACAAAGGTGTCAAGGACTTAGTGAAATAGAGTGCAAATATAAATCTAGTTCATCAGAATAGAGTAGGGGATACATTCAGAGATCATATCAAGGATGGATCAAAATGAGAAGAGTAGATCTAGTACATGAATCCAACAATTTGAGATTGCATTCAATTAGGTTAAATGTTCTAATACTCTCTCACAATTGTATTAGAGGTTGAAATCCTATGTTGATAGGTTAGCTTAATAGCTAGGTAGGAGAACTTTTGGAGAAGGTCATGAAAGTCCTATTAAATTATGTAGGTTTAACAACCTATTGTAAATCCGTTAATAGGGTGGCACTTCATGTAAGTGTTTCTAAATCCTCTAACCAAGTCACTATTGATAGGGTGTAAAGCCTTTAATAGGGTAGGCCTTTCACAGTGCAAACCATCAAAAGTGGTCAGTGATTTTTGTGGGTATCATTTCCACCCTAATTTTACCTTCTTATTCATGGAGGGTTTTAGGGTTATCAATTATGGTGTTTTCTGTTATTGCATGTGATTGATTTTTTGTTCTTTTATACATTTACATGAATGCAATTTGTTTTTTCAGTTATATGTTTAAAGGATAGAAAAAATGCTAAAAAAAAGGTTTGGTACTTTTGATTCACGCCCCCCCCCCCCGCCACCCCCCACCCCCCCCACCTTTAGAAGTACTCTTCCCATTTGTATATTCCAACATCTTATACTATAATGCTAGGCTCGCTGGATGTGGAACCTAGAAGGAGATATGGAGATTATATTAGTAGCTAATAACTACTTTATAGTTATCTTTTCTAGCATGATAGATAGGAATAAGGCATTTAAAGGAGGCCCTTATTTCTTAATTTAGGTGGGGCTTCTCATCAAGCCCTAGCACATGGGCTACAACTCTATTGCAAAAATCCCCTCACGAGTTCTAGTGTGGATCTGCTTATCGAGGCTACCTTTGGAATTTTGGAGGGAAGGTATTCTTCACTCAATCTCATTGCTTCTTGGTAAACATGTGGGTTCAACTACAGCGACACAAGATCGTTAGGTAATTTCTTTTTCTTGTATTTGTGTAGAAGTTGATTTAAATAATCCATTGCCAGATTCTATGGAAATTTGCATAGGATCATCTTCTTAGATCCAATAGCTAGACTACGTGACCCTACAATTCAGATGTAGAATTTGCAATAAATATGGGCATTTACATCACAAATATCCTAGGAATAGGCCCCCAACCTTGAATACTCCCAGAAACCCTGGTGAGGACAAGGGGAAGGCTACTTCATCTATTCGACCTATTGATAGCAAGGGATTTACTCAGTTAAGTCTCATAACAAAGGAAAAGGAAAGAAGAAAACCTGGATGGACAAGTAGACTGATGACACCTTTAATAGGTTTGATGCTCTTGAAGATTTGGCCCAAGAGGAAGGGACCCTAGTTGAGCTTCTTTTTTAGGCCAAAGGGTAATAGAAGATTCAAGTTGGGGATATGCAGAGGGAGGACCCGATTCTAACTATAGGGGAACAAAAGGCTAGACAACTAGATATTTATTTCCCTCCTCTTGTTCAGTATATTAGAGATATTGGAGAGTCACAGGGTTTGATGGGTACTATCTTGGTGGCTCTTGTCCCAAATAAGCCCAAGGGGACCCAAGACTCTACAAAGGGTAATAAGGCTCCTCTTTTCTTAGGCATACAATAAAAATCTTTCAAAAAGGGGTCTCTTGATAAATCATCAAAGAGTGGTAGGAAGACTAATTAGGAGAAGGTGAAGATTATGGGTGAAAATTTGGTTGAATCTACATTTTTGAAACACATTTATTCTCATTTATCTCATCCCCATAGATGATCATGTTGTCATGGAATGTAAGGAGGTTGAACAAAATCCCTATAAAAAAGGTTGTTTGTAGATTTATTGAGTCTCAGCCTCTAGATGTGATCTTTATATAGGAAACTAAGCTTACAATTGAGGGATTGGCTAACTATGCTTCATGTATCTAGCCCTAGGGCTCTTGGCATGGAGTAGGTGCCTTGAACAGTTTGGGGGTAGGGGGGGGCGCTTGGCTTTTGGGACCCTAGAAAATTTTCCCCCTTATGGTGGATCTCTAGTTGGTTCTCCATCTCTTTGGCTGCTTCTAGTTTTGGAATTAGAGAAAGGTGTCTCTTATCCAATATATATGCTCCTACTAATTTTTTGAGTAAATCACATATATGGTCTAATATCAAATTTGTTCGTTCTCTAGACCCCTTTCTCCCATGGATTATAGTTGGGGATTTTAATTCTGTCACTAGTTTGGAGGAAAAATGAGGTGGGCTTGCTAGGTTGGACCCATCTTCAAATTTGCTCAGGGATATGATTGACTTATTAAATCTCATTGATGTGAAGTCAACCAATGGTATCTTTGCATGGAATAATTAGAGATGTGGGGTGAATCTATCTCAGAAAGCCTGGATAGATTTCTAGTTTCCTGCTATTGGATGAACGATAGGTGGATTACCAACTCTAAAATTTATGACTAGAGGGGCTCTAACCACTGGCCCATTAAGCTCTCCAACACCGCATACAATTTCACCAACTGTCTCTCCTTCAAATTTCAATTCATGTGGCTTAGAGACTTGTCTTTACCTGACCTTATGATGGATTGGCAGTATGAGGGGAAGCCTGCACATGGATTGGCTATGTATACTTTCACTAAGAGGCTCCAACATATGAAATACATGCTTGAGAGATGGAATAAATATCATTTTGGGAATCTCCATGCTTTGAATGTAGCTACTCAAACCAAGGTGGATAATATTACCCATCAGATTATAGACTAGGGGTTGACATCTAATTTGAGTGAAGTTGAGTCCTCAGCTCTAAAGGGACTAAAGGAATGGGAGCTTTGGAAGGAGATTTTTTGGAAGAAAAAATCTCATGTTGATCGGTTACAAGAGAGGGATAGGAACACAACTTTCTTCCACAATTTGGTGAGGGCTAAGAGACAAGGTAATTCTATCTCTTCTCTTGTCTCATTTGATGGTGACCGGATCTTGTCCTATGGAGAAATTTCTAGGGAAGCTATCAAATATTTTTCTAATATTTTTACTAGGGAAGCTCTTCCTACTGAGACTGAGAAGAGTGTCATTTTGGATTGTATCCCACCAGGGAGGAACTAAGAAAATCCTTGAAAATAAGGAAGGAGATATACATAGCTAAGAATGACATACACTATAAGGATATTGACACCACAAAAGTGTTTTCCAATGGAGATTCTAAGTAATTCGATGCAACAATAGAAGAATTAATTGAGAAAGATAGAGCATAAGATAAAGAAATCTGATTACTCAAGTTTGAATAAGAATTGCAAGCCATAATGCTTTATGAAGTGACTAAACAAAAGAAAAGAGGTATTGAAGACAAGGCCATGATAGAAGATGACAAGTGAAATCTCACCAATAGGCTGGAAGAGAAGACAATTGAATTTGAAAATATCTCAAATAGATAGCTAGACACCTTAAGCTAGATGATGAATGCTCATCATGAGCTAAACATGAAGAACATTGAGATCTCCACCTTGAAGATGCAAAATGAGCATTTGTAGAATGAATTGAAGAGAGAAAATGAAATAGCAAAAAGTTACAACCCAATGAGGGCATCAAGTACTTTGAGCAATTGTTGAAATCATTAAGGGCTAGTAATGATACTTCAAGATTAGCTACATCAGCACTGAACAAGAAGAATCATCCAAGATTGCAGAAGAAAGAAGCAACAAAGGTACAAACACTAAACCTACTTGTAATTTCTATGCTAAAAAGGGACATACATCTAATGTATGCAGAAGAAAGAATAGTCATCAACATGATAAGCCTAAAAATGCAAAATTTTGTCACAAGTACAAAAAGAAAGGACATTCAACACAAGTTTGTCAAACCAAGACCATGAGGACACCAAGATTTGAAGTTCATTGCTACAACTACAAAAAATATGGACATAGAGCATTTGACTGCAGATCAAAGCCTATGTGCACACCTAATCAGCCTATAAGAGGAATCAATCAAATACATCACTACAATTTGGATTACAATACTAGGTATAGCTATCACTATTGTCAAGAGTATGGAAACATTCTTGAAAATTAGATAAGGAAACATTTCAAGGGAAATTACAGTAGGTGGCTAAATCAAGCTACATGTTTTAGTTGTTTGAAGATTGGTCATATCAGTAAAAACTATCCTACAAAGTCAAAAGCACCAAAAACTGACGTCAACAAAGGAAAAGAAAAGATTGATGTTGAACAAATAAGAGGACAAATGAAAAAGACATGGAACAAGAAAGGTGAATGCAACACATCAAGTGGAGAGATCACTTCACCCAAGAGGTCAAGTGATCACACCTCATCCAATTAAGCACAAGAAAAATACATGGGGCTGATACATATAAAGATGTATCATACATCAGCCCAAGAAAACATAGAAGTATTTTAAAAGAAGAAATATGCATGAGATAAGTTACCAAGTTAAAAGTTAGAAGATGATTCCAAGCTACCTTTGGTTACCGAGTAAAACTTTAGTACATTCTAAGTTGAATAGAATAGTAGATGTCGAGTAAGAGATGTTAGTGGTTGCTGAGTAGATGAACTTCAGTGGAAGCCAAGTTGATAAGATCTTTGGAAGCCGAGTGTATAGTTGTAAGCACAAATGCAATAAATGCTAGGTTTTTTAACCTAATAAAGGCAAAAATCATTCATTTTCAAGTCATTTTAACAAAGAGTGAAGTCAAGAGGAGTGAATAGGTGATCATACAGCAATTCAGTAGTGATTTGTAGCAATTCCAATCACAATTCAACTCTAGTTCATCAATCAATAGGTATTTCACTCAAGTGCCAAGCTACACAAAACTCTAAAGTTTATTTAATTTTAAACCCTAGTTTCGTAAACGATGGCATTTGGGTCAAAAACCACTTAGGGGAAGGAAAGCCAGAGTTTAGGCCCATCCCTAAAGATTCCTATAAAAATGATTCTGCTGGTGCTTTGTCAGTCATTCTGGACAAAGTTGTAATGGTCCAAGATGTCAAAAAGTGCTATAACTATAGGATTGGAGCCATAGGTGACTTAGAGATTTTCAATGCCTTTGATAAGTTGTGTGAAAAAGCTATATTGAAGGACAAGTTTCAAATAGTTGAAAAGAAGGGTTTAACTAAAGCCCTAGTTTTCCCCATTGTGTTTAAGACTGAATGGATTTGTATAGTGTTGATTCGAATTCATGATGCGTCATTCTAGTTAGAAATAGGACTAGTGAAGGTTATAAATAAAATTGTTCATAGGGTTACTAATTTCCCACCCTAGATCAGCCCAAGACCTTGAGAACTAATAAAAAGGAGCTCATAGAGAAGAACACTAGTGCCAAATGCAATAACATGGGAATGACCATTGATTCCATTACTTATCCACAACTTGATTTTGTTGTTAGAGTCATATCTCAAAAATTCTATCAATCAAGTAGATTGAATAGCATGCCATGCATAGTAGTGGATGTAGCATACAAACTTGTAAAGAAGGACCATAGATATAATCTAGCAGAGCTCATGCTACAAAAAATCAATGAAAATTTGGGAGCCATAAGGAAATCAAAAGGAACCCAATGCAAATTTGGATCACTATTGGTCTGCATATTTTTCTATGTTATGAAGCAATTTCCATCAGTTGGAAAGGTTAGATGTGATCCTAACAAGACAATTGTGACACTAATCAATGACTTCATTGATAAAATGGGAGACAATTTTAATGCCCAGATGACAAGTTACTTTGAGGACTTGAAGAAGTTCATGAAACAAAGGATGAGGATACTAGCCTCACTGGTTGAGCAGCATGTAAAGGACATTTTCTTTCTTGTGGATATTGATTACACTTATATACAAGTAGTCATACCTAGAGTGAGTTGGCTTAGGCCACTAGGTTAGGAACTTGATGTTGATTAGGCCTCAGCAACAATATAACCACTACTTGCAAAAGACAATAACAAGTTAGCAAAACATTTTGAAACTTATGATGTTGTTAAATCTAGAGTGGTCATAGACCTTAAAATAGCCACTGTAGTGAAGAAGAAGGACAAATTGATCGAGAAGACCAAGAAGAGATTTGGTGTTGAAGAAACAGGCACATCAAAGGAAGAGGAAGTAGATGAAGAAGAGGATGATAGTGAAAATGAAGAGGATGAGCCTAAACAAGAGCCTCTGCAACTGACACAAGGCCTAGGTGAGGACAAGGAAGAAGAAGTTGAGGAAGCACCTATCAAAACCAAGGTCACTAAAAGAAAGGCTAAAGATCAACTTGCTCCTCAACCCAAGGCAAAGAAAGTGACAAAACCTGCAGCAAAGAAGCCTACTACCAAAGCCACCACCAGAGCCACTACTCAAAAGGCTAAAGAAGAGGTAGAAAAGAAGAAGAAAGCCACCAAGAAGACTGATGAGTATCCAAGGAAGAGAAGAAAATATGTAGCTCAACCTGACTCAGACAAAGAAAAGATAGAGTGAAATGATAATAGTCAGTTCAAAGTGGTAAGTTGTCCACCTAAGTCTTCAATTGATAAATTATGTGCAAAAATTAGGAATGGAGACTTAAATTTTTTGAATAATTTAGATTTCAATAAGCTCACAAAGGAAGAGAAAAAAAAAATAGAGGAATCTGCGTATACAATGATGGCAGAGTACAAGCACACACCTTTAGAGCTAGATGGCTTAATGCCCAAAGAGTTGTATAAAATAGTAGAAGAGAAATGGCATTTTTGCATGCAAATGGAAAAGGAAATAAGGGAGTCCACTTTAGCTAGATTGTTGCTTAATTTAACTAAGGGTCAAATAACTAATGCAGTCAAGAGGCACAATAGTAGATTTACTCCAAAGCATAGGGCATTTAGTATTTTATAGAATAAAATTGAAAATATTATGAGCAAATCCACACAATTGTGGAAAATAATTTATAATAAAATTGATGATGTTTTTGATGAGGAATGCAAGGCAGAATCAAGTGCCAAGATAAAGGAACTAAAAACAATAGGAAAGAAGGGAAAAGAAAAGAAGCAAGAAGAGAAGAAGGTTGAGGAAGAGAAGAAAATGGAAGAAGAAAAGAAAGAAGAAGAGGAGAATAAAGAGTATAAAGAGGAAGAAATGGGTACAGATGAGTAGCAAGAAAAAAGTGTGCAAGACACACAACTATCACCTCCAAGCCCTACTTATGCTATTATCACACTTGTAGAGAGTATCAAAATAAAGGATGTTATTGACACTTCTTGTCAAAACATTAGTCCATTGATTGCAGAGGATCTCACAAAGATCCTTGACCAATTAACCCAAGTAGCTAGACTATGCAAAAGTCCTATACTAGTTAGTGTTGATGAGTTGCAAAAGTCAATAGTAAAATCAAAGGAAGTCAAGGTAAAAACACAAGAACCACCTTCAACCACTCAAACTACTAGACTCCTATTCCTTCCTCCACCATCTCTACCAAAATTAGTCATAGATTCACTTCAAGTGCTGAGTGCAGTAGTAGGGGAAGATGAAAAAAAATTAGTACAGTCAGTAGGTACACCCCTAGCCATTGATAGTGAAAAAGTGAGACAAATCAAAGAGAAGGAAGAGACAAGAGATGAGGAGGAATTTGCAATACAAACTTTGGTTCAACTACCCAAAATAGGTACTCCCACTCAAACTCTACAGAAGCCGAGCACAAACATGCTAGAATTACAAGTTAGAACACCACGGTCAAGCTCAACAAGGGTAGCTAGGACACTTCATTATGGAATTCTTGAGCTAGATGAAGAAATTAAAGTACAATACTATGAATCCAACACCCTCATTGAGGAAAAGATTAATGAGATATAGAGTGCATTGGATAGAAGAAGGAGACAAGAAGTATTGAGAAAAGAATATAAATATAGGCAAACACTGAATGAGATATAGGACATCTTTATGGATGCCTTTAGCTTGCAAATACCTGATGAGTGAAGGCCAATAATAGAGCAACTATCTAACATAGTTGACTAGGTGAGAAATGAAGATCATGATACTAATACCAAATTAATGGAATGGTCAGAGAGAAAGTTCCAAGGTGAAGTTAATGAGAAGATATCTAGTGATATAGCACTATCTAAAGTTGACCTAGCTAAGAAATTGGAAAGAGTAAAGATTATACTTGGGAATATATCCTTCCTGTACAACAAGTTGTGTGATTTTTCCAATTTCACATAGGAGACTAGCCAAAGAATAATGAGCTTGGAAAGAAATCTAAAGATTTCTAGTATGAAAGTCCCCACAAATCTAGCTAAAAGTGAGAAGCATTTTTCTCGCATTCTTCACACTCAAAGAGAATTAGATGTATTAACAGTAGAGAAGGCTAATAGAAAGACTAAGTTGATGCAAATCCAATCCTCTATAACCCCTCATTTAGAGGTACTCCATAAGTAGTAAATGTATGCAAAAATAGTCCTCAAGAAAGATTTAAAACTTTCTACCTCAAATGGACTTGTACATCTAGCAGCAGAGATTGCCATCTAGCACAAGTCTTGGAAATTGCACTAGCAAATTGGGATGTAGCTCTAAAGATACTCCTAGATGTAAATAGCACTTTTTTGGCTAAACATAGTATTACTTTATAGAATTCTTTGACATCAGTGTCAAAGAGGGGGAGAAATATGTATAAGGGAAGAAATAAGGAGATATGTATATAGAAATATGGGAGTATAAATTTTTTTTGGAAATTTTGCTCATCTTTTATTACATTCTTTTATTTATATTGAGAATAGAGTGGAAAGTTTGTAAATATCCAAAAAGGGGGAGTCAAGTAATAAGGAGAAAGGGAGAGATGCAAAATTTTGAACTTCACATAGATTAGATATAGCATATAGGTTCAGAATATAGAAACAGGACAAAGGACAGAGAGGATCAAGGACTTAAGCACATATTTTTAGTTTCAAGATTGGACAAGGCATAATCAACTCAGAGGGAGTCATAAGGTATATTGTTACTCACAATATTTTTGAAATTTTTGCATG
Organism: Cupressus sempervirens; assembly: GCA_028749045.1. Taxonomy (NCBI): domain Eukaryota; kingdom Viridiplantae; phylum Streptophyta; class Pinopsida; order Cupressales; family Cupressaceae; genus Cupressus; species Cupressus sempervirens. The sequence goes on from CM053792.1 coordinate 793,947,238, forward strand.
AATGCCAAGAAAATAAAGAATTTACTTAATAAGGTTAAGTTCACAAATGCTTAGTTAAGTGTTTTTGACACTCATGTAAAAGAGGGAGATTGTTGGTCAAAAGAATAGTCTTGACAATTGAGTATCAATGCGATTAATTATTTTCACTATATATGTTGAGTACACAATGTATGCCAAGTGATCCAGAATTGTTCAGATGTCGAGTGATCTAGGACCATTCATGTGCTGAGCAATATAATTTATAACAAGTGTCAAGTAAACTAGGATATAACATGAACCAAGAAAACCAAGATATAATGGATGCTGAGAAAACTAGAAATGTAGTAGACACCAAGCAATCCAAAAATAGTATGTGCCAAGCATCAGGAATACAATATGTGTCAAGTAACTTAGGATCAACATAAGAGTTTGTGCCATCACAAATTAAGATGTAAAACAACTTTTGCATGAATCATGAAAGGATAAGAAGGACAAGAATGAATCCTTGCAATTACCTATCAAATCAACATGTAGCGAATAAAAAAAATGGAGATAGCATGCAACCAATAGGTGAAAACAAAGGATTTGAGTGGGAATTTCATGTTTGTGAATGCATAGCAAACCCTAAGTCCACAATACCTTTATAAGGAGACCAAAAAATCATATTGAAGTTGTTGAGATTGTTAAGATAAGAGTTGAGAAGGTTATTGATGGAGTTATCAAATTGTAGAATAGAGAAATCAGCAAAGGTATCAAGGACTTAGTGAAATAAACTACAAGTATATATCTTGTTGATCAGACTAGAGCAGGGGATACATTTAGAGATCAGATCAAGCAGGGATTAGAATGAGAATAGCAAATCTAGTACATGAATCTAACAATTTAAGATTGCATTCAATCAGGTTAAATGTTCTAATACTCTCTTGAAATTGTATTAGAGGTTGAAATCCTATGTTGATAGGTTAGCTTAATAGCTAGGTAGGAGAACCTTTGGAGAAGGTCATGAAATTCCTATTAAATTAGGTGGGTTTAAAAACCTATTGTAAATCCTTTAACAGGGTGGCACTTCATGTAAGTGTTTGTAAATCCTCTAACTAGGTCACTATTAACATAGTGTGAAGCCTTTAAAAGGGACAACCTTTCACAAAGCAGACCATCAAAAATGGTTGAATATTGATTGTTGTAGTGATTTTTGTAGGTATCATCCCCACCCTAGTTTTACCTTCTTATTCATGGAGGGTTTCTAGACTATCAATTCTTGTGTTATGTGTTATTGTATGTGATTGATTTTATGTTCTTTTATATGTTTACATGAATGTAATTTGTTTTTTTAGTTATATGTTTAAAGGATAGAAAAAAAGGGTTAAAAAAAAGGTGTGGTACTTTTGATTTACAACCCCCCCCCCCCCCCCCCCTTCAGAAGTACTCTTCCCATTTGAATATTCCAACATCCTATACTAGAATCCTAGACTTGCTAGATGTGGAACCTAGAAGGAGATATGGAGATTCTATTAGCAGCTAATAACTACTTTATGGTTATATTTTCTAGCATGATAGATAGGAATAAGGCATTTGAAGGAGCTCCTTATTTCTTTAATCAGGCAAGTCTTTTCATCAAGCCCTAGCACATGGGCTTCAACTCTACGGAGGAAATCCCCTCATGAATTCTAGTGTGGATTTTCTTATCAAGGGTACCTTTGAAATTCTGGAGGGAAGGTATTCTTCACTCAATTTCATTGCTTCTTGGTAAACTTGTGGGTTCAGCTACACAGACACAAGATCGTAAGGTAATTTTCTTTTCCTATATTTTTGTAGAATTTGATTTAAATAATCCATTGCCAGATTCTATGGAAATCAGCATGGAATCATCTTCTTGGATCCAACAGCTGGACTATGAGACCCTACCATTTAGATGTAGAATTTGCCATGAATATGGGCATTTACATCGCAAATGTCCTATGAATAGGCCCCCCACCTTGACCACTCCTAGACCCCCTAGTGAGGACAAGGGGTAGGATACTTCATCTATTGGACCTATTGATAGTGAAGGATTTACTCAGTTAAGTCTCATAACAAAGGCAAAGGAAAGAAAAAAACCTAGATGGGAAGGTAGACCGATGACACCTATAATAGGTTTGATGCTCTTGGAGATTTGCTCCAAGAGGAAGGGACCCCAATTGAGCTTCTTTCTAAGGCCAAAGGGTAGTAGGAGATTCAAGTTGGGGATATGCAAAGGGAGGATCAGATTCTAACTATAGCGGAACAACAAGCTGGATAGTTGGATATTGATTTTCCTCCTCTTGTTTAGGATATTGGAGATATTGGAGAGTCACAAGGTTTGATGGGTCCTGTCTTAGTGCCTCTTGTCCCAAATAAGCCCAAAGGGACCCCAGATTCTACAAAGGGGAATAAAGTTTCTCTTGTCTTAGGCATTCTCTTGTCTTAGGCATACAATATAAATCTTTCAAAAAGGGGTCTCTTGATAAACCATCAAAGAGTGGTAGGGAGACTGATCAGGAGAAGGTGAAGATTATGGATGAAAATTTTGGTTAATCTAGGTCTCTGAAACCCATTGATTATCATTTCTCTCATCCCCATAAATGATTTTGTTGTCATGGAATGTAAGGGGGTTGAAAAACATCCCTAGACAAAAGGTTGTTCATAGATTAATTAAGTCTCAATCTCCAGAGTCTCAGTCTCCAGATGTGATCTTTATACAAGAAACTAAGATTACAATTGAGGGATTGGCTAATTATGCTTCATGTATCTAGACTGAGGGCTCTTAGCATGGAGTAGGTGCCTTGAACAGTTTAGGAGGGGGAGAGGGGGGGTGACTTTTGGGACCCTAGAAAAGTTTCGCCCTTATGGTGGATCTCTAGTTGGTTCTCCATCTCTTTGGTTGCTTCTAGCTTTGGGACTAGAAAAAGGTGTCTCTTATCGAATATATATGATCCTACTAATTTTTTGAGTAAATCACATTTATGGGCTCATATCAGATTCATCCATTCCCTAGACCCCTTTCTCCCATGGATTATAGCTGGGGATTTTAATGCTGTCACTAGTTTGGAGGAAAAACAAGGTGGGCTTTCTAGGTTGGACCCATCTTCAAATTGTCTCAGGGATATGATTGAATTCTTGAATCTCATTGATGTGAAGTCAAAAAATGGTGTCTTTACATGGAATAATTAGAGATGTGGGGGTGAGACTATCTCAGAAAGGTTGGATAGATTTCTAGTTTCCTACTATTGGATAAACAACAAGTGGAACACCAACTCTAAAATTCTAGACCAGAGGGGCTCTAACTACTGGCCCATTAAGCTCTCCATTACCTCATAAAATGTCACAAAGTGTCCCTCCTTCAAATTTTAGTTGGTGTGGCTCAAAGACTTGTCTTTAGCTAAGCTTATGATGGATTGGTGGTATGAGGGGAAGGCTACCCATGGAATAGCTAAGTATACTTTTAGTAAGAGGCTCCAACATGTGAAGTACAGGCTTAAGAGATGGAATAAATATCATTTTTGTTATCTCCATGCTTAGAAGGTAGCTGCTCAAACCAAGTTGGATAATATTACTCATAAGAATAGAGACTAGGGATTGACATTCGATTTGAGTGAAGTTGAGTCCTTTACTCTAAAGGGACTAGAGGAATGGGAGCATCAGGAGGAGATTTTCTAGAAGGAGAAATCTCATGTTGATTTTTTATAGGACAAGGATAGGAACACAACTTTCTTCCATAATTCAATGAGGGCTCAGAGACAGGGTAATTCTATCTCCTCTCTTGTCTAATTTTATGGTGATCGGATGTCATCTTATGGAGGAATTTCTAGGGAAGCTATCAATTTTTTTTTCTAATCTTTTTACTAATGAAGCTCTTCTTGCTGAGACTAAAAAGAGTGTCATTTTGGATTGTATCCCCCACTTGGTCTTTGTTGAGATGAATGCGGCCCTCTTAAGCCCTATCCTATTAACAAAACTAGAGAAAGTTGTTTTTAATATGAAAAGAGGCAAGGCCCTTGGTCCAGATGATTTTTTGATTGAATTTTTTGAGGAGTACTAGGAAATAATAAAGTTTGATCTCCTTGAAGTGGTTTAGGAATCTCATAGAAATAAATAGATGTTGAAATCTTTGAATTCCACTTTCTTGGCTCTTATGACTAAGAAGGAAGAGGCTAATAGGTTAGACCAATTCTTGCCTATAGCATTATGTAATGTTTATACGATTATCACCAAACTAATCACTGAGAGGCTCAAATCACTTCTTGGTTCTTTGATCTCATTTGAACAAGGTGGTTCTGTTAAAGGTAGATAGATCTTGGATGGGGTTGTGATAGAAATGGAGCTGATTCAATTTATGGCAACATCCAAGGAGAAAGCTATGTCTATTAAACTCGACATGGCTAAGGCTTATGGCTGAGTGAGTTGGGAGTTCTTAGAGAGAATTCTTTTGGCCTTTGGTTTTGATGAGGAGTGAGTGAATTGGGTTCTAAGCTATGTGACCTCTTCCTCCTTCTTCATTCTCATTAATGGGGAACCATCTGATTTGTTTGGGGCCTCTTGGGGACTTTGGCAAGGGGATCCTTTATCTCGTTATTTATTCATCATAATGGTAGAGGGTCTTCATACATTTTTAAAATCAAAAGTGAGGTAGGGTCTTATCCAAGGTTGGAGCTAGAATAATAATCTTCCCTCTTACTCTCATCTTTAGTTTGTGGATGATACTAGGTTAATGGGTAGCGCTAAAATTAGTGAGGCAATTAGTTTTAGGTGAGCTTTGGATACTTATTTGAAAGCTTCAAGGCAATGTATTAATGATGATGAGTCTTCTATTCATTTCTTTGACACTCCTCAACTTATTTAGAATAGGTTTGGAAGGATTCTAAAATTTCAAATAGGATCTCTTCCTTTGATGTACCTTGGAGTTCCTTTGGTCTTGGGTTCTTCGTGAAGAGACTACTAGTAGGGGATTTTGGATAAATTCTGTAGTAAGGTTAGTCGCTAGAGTTATAGATGGTTATCTTCAGCTGGGAGAGTGGTTCTCCTTAAGACTATGGTGTAGTCTCTCCCAATTTATAGATGTTGTGTCCAAGTTCCCCCTTCAAACTTTGTGAGGGATTTTGATGCTTTATCTAGGCAATTCCTTTGGTTTGGCAGCCTTCTTTCCTCAAAATGGAGCCTTGTTAAGTGGGAATCTATGTGTAGACTGAAGCATGCTGGGGGCCTTGGTTTTAGTTCAATGGCTCTTGTTATCACTACCTTGGCTACCAACCTATACTAGAGATGGTGTAAAAGTCAAGATCATTATTGGGCCAAGATTCTTGCCCACAAGTATTTTCTAGTTGCAGATTGTCTTGATGTGCCAAGAGTTACTTTGGCAAGTAAAGGCTCTTGTATTTGGGACACTCTTAAGAAGGGAGCTCAACTTATTAAGGAGGGCCTTTTCTAGATTTGGCATTTTCTAGATTTTTAATAGGGGTTTTGATGCCCTATTTTGGTAGGATCCTTCAGAAGGCCATCCTCCCATTCTTTCTAGCTTCCCCTAGCTTCAGACTCTTTGCCAAATTTTTACTGATGGTGGATGGATTATGGTGGAGTACTTTAAGATGGTCAAGTGATTAAGTTAGGTGGAGGTGAATTGTTGGAAGGATCCTTAGGAGTGTCCCATGGGTGGCTCTGAGGAGGACTATGTTGTTCTCACTAAAACTTTGGATAGTAGGTTTTGTAGCTGTCTTCGTGAGTGGGATATGTTGGCCTAGAGTCCTAGCCCAAATGGAAAATTTATTGTGGCTCAAGGTTATGCTATGCTTGATAGGAACCTATATGGTCCTACTGAGGTGAACTAGTGGAAGAAGGTTTGGTTTAACCTTTCTTGGCAAAAATGTATTTTTTTCTTATGGTTGCTAGTTCAAAATAAATGCCTCACTTGGGAGAATCTTCGCAAAAAAGGTTTCTAGGGACCTCTATCTATTTCCTTCATTCAAACAATGAGGAATGTACTTCTCAATTATTTATTCTTTGCCCCTATTTAGGAGAGATATGGAATTGATGGTGGGAGGCTTGGCGACATGGTTGTATTCATATGTCCTCTTTAATCAACTTTTGTGATAGTTTGGGCATACCTATAGCGAAGACTTCTTTTTTGTGGGTTACCTAGATGGTCAGGTCATCTCTCATTCTTTGGAACCTTTGGCTGGAAAGGAACCACATATTTTTCTTTGACTCCAAGTTAGAAATTTTTCATCTTTGGAGGATTATTCTTAATATGCTTCAGGAGACCATTTTTGCAAAGTGTGATATGTCTGAAAGTATTGATCCTAGTGATTTTGCTGCTATTCAAAATTTGAACTTGGGAGATAGTAGAAATGTTGGCACCCTTGGTAAAAGACCTTGCCATGGCAAGCAATGGGTTAGTCAGAATGGGAGGTGGACTCCCCCCCTGGCTAGGATTTTCAAGATTAATACAGATAAATCTTCTCATGGGAACATTGGCCATGCTGGTATTGGGGGCATAGGCAGAGACAATGTTGTTGTTATGGTCTTTCTCTTCCCTATATACAAAGGTCATTACTCTAATAATCTAATGGAGGCCCTTGCCATTAAGACTATAGTTGAGAAAGGTTTTTCTTTAGGCTGGAAGAGGATCATTTATGAGTCTAATTCTTAGATTTTTGTGGACATGCTGAATAGTCAAAGCTTGGAGAATGTTAGTTGGCAATTAGCTGTTTTGGTCAAATAGACTTTAAGTCTTTGTGATTCCTTAGACTTTCTCTCCTTTCATCTTATCCCAAGAGAATGGAATACAGTGGTTGATTGTTTGTCAAAGTGGGCTTCAAAGAATGTGGATGGGTGGGATATTAGTGGAATGGATAAGTTACCTCCTAAGTTTAGTGGGATTGTTGAGCATCTATTATTAGGTGACATGAATATGTAGTGTTATTGTGGGCTGTGTGCCTTTGCTTTGTACTTTGTGTTTGGTTGAATAAATTTTTACCCCCTCTTTTTCAAAAAGAATTATATAAAATATAAATCTAATTGCATGTCTTTATAACAATTTAAATATCTTAATTCATGTATGTAACTATGAATAAACCTTTAGTATTAGGTTATTGATATAGGTTATTAATGTTGGTTAGGGTTCAAACATGGGGAAGGGTTTTTTAATTATGTATTAGTTAGGGTTCAAACTAGTAATGTGACTCTAGTTAGGATTGGATGATAATTAGGGTTCAAACTAGGATAGAGTTATATATATTTTGAGTTTGGGATTATGTATTCATTGGGGTTCAAACCAGTAATATGATTCTAGTTAGGATCGGATTATGGTCATGATTCAAACTAGATAACGTTCTATTTAATTATGGTTCAATCTAGGATAAAGTTATATTTAATTAGACTTCAAACTAGGATAAAGTTATATTTAATTAGGGTTCAAACTAGCAGAAATTTATATTTAATTAGGGATTTGGATTCTGTATTAGTTGGGGTTTAAACTAATTATGTGGCTCTATTTAGGATTGGATTATGGTTAGGGTTCAAATTAGGATATACAGTTAATGTTTGGGTTCAAACTAGGATAAAGTTAATATTTATGGTTCAAACTAGTAATGTGACTCTAGTTAGAGTTGGAAAATGGTTAGGGCACAAACTAGGATAAAGTCATATTTAATTAGGGTTTAAACTAGGGTAAAGTTATATTTAATTTTCCTTTAGATCTAAAACATAAATATAAAATTACATAATTAAAATCATCAAAACATCTCATACATCTTTAAATATAAATATATCAAAAGAGAAGAAGAGAGACTAAACGATAATTAACTGTAATTAAATGAACATCTACAAAATAAAAATTTAAATGCACATCACTAAATATCATAAAAAGGAGAAGAAATAGAGGATAGAGAAGGAGAAAGGGTCCGAGAGAAAGATGATCCTAGGAGAGAGAGAGAAAGATGATGGTAGGATAGAGAAAGATGATGATAGGAAAGAGAACGATGATGGTAGGAGAGAGAAAGCAGAAAGAAGGATCTAAAATGCATAATTTTTTTCATTGACACCAAACTCAAGAACCATATTATATTGTTCTATACTCCATATTTTATGTAATTATACACCTTTGACTTAGTTGACTCACAAAGTTCTTTATGTCAATCTTATATGCTTGTTGATATATTGTTTAAAGAAACATTAATATATTGTTTAATTTAAAAGCTTAGATATTGTAAGATAAATTTATCTTAATGAATGGGTATGACAAGTGAATATATTCATTTGTATATCATCAAATGAGAAGTTCATTTTTTTATATACATCCTAGGGAGGAGAGAGGAAAAGAGAGAGGAGAGAGACAGGGAGGAGAGAGAAAAAGAGAGAAAGGAGAGAGAAATAGATGAAAGAGAGAGGGAGGAGAGAAAAAGAGGGGGAGGAGAGAGAAAGGGAGGAGAGAGAAAAAGAGAGGGATGAGAGAGAGAAGAGGGAGGACAGAGAAAGGGAGAAAAGAGAAAGGGAGGATAGATAAAAAGAGATGGTAGAGATAGAATGGGATGAGAGAGGAAAAAGAGAGGGAGGAGAGAGAAAGAAGATAGGGACAAAAGAGGAAAAAGAGAGGTGATGTCCTCTCATTTTTCTATCTCCTTCGCCTCTTTTTCCTCTCTCTTCCCTTTCTCTCCACCCTATCTTTTTCTCTCTCCTCCCTCTAATTTTCAAAATTGATGAGTTAGGCTGAAAAGAGAAGAAAGAGAAGCTTGGGGATAATAGGATTTAAATGTGAATTTTTACATTTTAAAAATTTTATGCTCGAAATTTTCAAAATTTACATTTATTTATTTTTTGCTTTTTATTTTCATTTTTTACTTAGCAATAATATTTATGTTTTCTACTTTTAAATTTTATATTTTTGAATTGAAATTAAGCCTATAGTTTATATTTTTAGTATCAGTTAAGCCTATGATTTATGTTTTTTACTTATAGTTTACCTATTCTACATTTTATACATTAAAATTGTTACAAAAAATAAATTTTAAAGTAAATACAAATAAAAATCTAAATATTGATATTAAATCAATAATTATGAAAAATAACAATAAGACAAACCATATTTTTAAGATAAATTTTTTTTGTTAAAGAAATAAAATAATAGATAAGGGTAGAAGAAAGACATGGGGTCTCAATTCCATGGAAGTCCATGGATTGAGATCATGCTCTTTTACAAATGGGTACCCATTTTTGAAAAACTATTAAAATTTTTGAATTTTTCAAAAATGGGTACCCATTTTTCAAAAATTGGCTGTGCATTTTTTATATTTGAAAAATGGGAACCCTTTTTTAAAAAATTCAAATTTTAAAAAAAAATTTAGGGGATTTTAAATGTGTTTTTAACACCAATTTTGCTTTCTCGAAAGGGGCACAAGGATTTTATTCTCCTGCCTCAGATTCTAGTTTGAGATAGGCTTGCTAATACCAAGCCTATTTGTTGACCTCTGAAGATTTAGCTAAGGCATTGAACTGAAAACTTCATGCCTTGCCATAAATTTTAGAGGTTCTTTCTGATCCAATATGTTTATGAAATAAAAATCCATTGGAGTTCTCAATGTCCTGATTTCGTAAATATAATTTTTATAGTGTTATAATTTTATCTTCTATTTTTGCATTATTTTTAATCAAAGGTGGTACCTAAATGTCAAATAGTGATGTTCCCTAAAACTTTAATAACTTTTTTATTTAATGATTTTTCTTAAATTAATTTATGTCATTAATCTACATACAATTCTTTTGAAGTTTTTTTTTTAAAAAGTAAAAATTTGATTAATTTATGGTATCCATGCATGAGAGTTTTAAAAATTTACCTTAATAGCCAATTAGAAAATAATATTAATATAATTGTTTAGTAAAAAGTTAAGGAAAAATATTATCATCAATCTTCAATGAGTTAGGTAACTTCATTTAAAAGGATTTACAAAAACTAATTTATTTTGTGTCAAACTATGGTGTCAGTACACCAGTGTAGTATGATCCTAATATATATATATATATATATATATATATATATATATATATATATATATATATATATATGTATGTATGTATGTATGTATGTATGTATGTATGTATGTATGTATGTATGTATGTATGTATGTATGTATGTATGTATGTATGTATACATATGTATGTGTATACATATATGTATATATACTATATATATGTATATATACATATACATATGTATATATACATATATATACATATATATACATATATATATACATATATACATATATATGTATATATATATATATATGCATATGTATATATATGTATATATACATATGTATATGTATATATGTATATGTATATCTATATGTATATATATATATGTATATGTATATGTATATATATATATCTATATGTCTGTGTATATATATATATATATATATATATATATATATATATATATATATATATATATATATATGTATATGTATATGTATATGTATATGTATATGTATATGTGTGTGTGTGTGTGTGTGTGTGTGTGTATTCAATCTCTAAATGCCTCAAATTTTGACATCAATTGATAAGAAATTTCAAAAATAGAATAAACACTTCCACTTTCTGCTCAAAAGTGAGACCCAACTACTCGCACTTACTCATAACAAATATTATACTTGAAGAGAGAAAGACATTAGCTGAGGGGTTGGTAGAGCTCTCAAAATTGGCTCTCATCTCTTGTAAATTGCTATCCCATAATATAAGTAGTGAAAATGACCCAAGAAGACTAAAAAAATTGTTTATAAGATTTTACAAATTTTGGTGCCCAGTTTGATTAAAGAAAAGGAACTGAATTAGCTTTGGTATCCTGATATGTACTCAAAAATTGGGAGCCAAATTTTGAAAAATGGATCAAGCTACTCAAGCTAATAGAGTACTTGGTTCTCATAACTCAGGCACCCAATTCATATGATGTCTCAATCTACAAAATGGACTTTCATAGAATTTTGACCTATCTACTTGTTCTTACCCAAATATCATTGTATGTTATCTATTTTCATTGTGGTAGATGTAATTCTCTAAAAATGATGCATAATTGCAGGAACATAAAGTAGTCTAGTCATTGATGTTACAAAGGTAGTCACTAATTCGACCTTTCCTACTCAACTTAAGCCACTAGAAGAGAAGAACTGGATTAGCATTTGGTATTGAATTGATAGTCTTAGAATTTTTACCACTAAAATATCCAAGAGAATCCATAATGGAAGTTTGTTTATAAGTTTGTTTTGAACTCTGTTTAAACTAGAACCCATAATCTTGATTAGGAGTTCTAATTATGACTTACTGGGGTTTGTATGCCTAGAAAGAAGGAATCTTGAAAGTAGAAAAATGACTCCAAGAATTAAAAAATTAGAAACTTTGGTGATTCTAAATGTTGATTTAGATCCCCTAGGCCCCTGCAAGGTGAATCTAAAAGGGCTAGGAAGTTTTTAGATGAGCTTAGCCTTTCAAGCCCAATGAAGATTAATGTACAAATTGAATTAATAGTTTATCTCTAAGTAAGTAGGTGAAAAATGACTTGAATCCTCCTAATGGTGTAGGGTTTGTGGATAATAAGAAGTCCTAAAGTTAATAAAATTATCCTAGAGAAAAGTTAAAAGTAGCTCATTGAAGCACCTCCATATCACTTTTTGATTGAGAAACTAAAATAATAAATGTATGTTTGTCTTCCTATTAGAGTAAATTATTATTATTTATGCTTTACTTAAGTTAACTTAGGTTAAATGCATTTGTCACCTAGGAGTTAGCATACCTTTAGCTGTTGACTTGTTGACAACATAGAAGTTTGTGTACATGTTGTCAACAGCTTCTCATACATATCCTCTCACCTACTTGGAGGGTAATCCACTTTTCCTGGATGTAAGGTTAGTTTTCATACTTATCTTCTAGTGCTTTCTAGCTTATTCTAAAAGCTTCCTAGAGGCCTTTATAAATAAGCTCACCTATTATATTTTTTTACAACAATTTCATTTTCATTGTTGGAATATATTTTCACTCACTCCATTGAGTTTCTCCAAGCCATACCTTTCCTTCTTTGGTTTCTCTTCAACAAGTTATTTGTATGCAGGTGATCTTGGTGAACTATAAAGTTGGCTTTCATCAACTTCTACATGGTATCAGAGCCTCCCTACTGCTTACTAGTTTGAAGAATTTTTGAAACCGTGATTCAAGGACACAAACCCTAGTTTTTTTGTGATTTTTTCTTCAATAGGGAGGAAAATAACTTTTAAGGGGCACTTTGGGCCTAAACGAACACTTCCATTGAGCTCAGAAGGCCTGTTATAGTCAAAATTCATTTAAAATTTTTGATTTTTGGCTCCAGTAGCATGATGAAATTTTTTTTTGCCCTCCTCAAAGGTCATATGGACAAATTTATTGCAAAAAAAATTTAAGATGCACATGGGTAGCTACTCTACCAAGCAGCCATCATGGCACCACTTGGGTGCCACCACCACGCCTCTAGTGAATGGCTTGGGCACCATCGTTGCTTGCAAAGTAGCTACGGTGCAGCTATAACTTAGTCACCGCTTTGTGGCCTTTGCCACCCTCCTCTGTGGTGCTACCCTAGTTCACCACCTCTACAACCACCTCTACCAGTTGTGACCTCCTAGGAGCTGCCCTTGTTACCACTAGGACTGCAGGACACATATCACCTTCTGTGTGTGCCACATGGCATGGGTATGTTAGCATCTGCCATGCGATCGTACCATGTCTACTGCACCATAGTACCATGTGGATTCTATGTGGTAGCATTTTTGTGCCTCGACAACCTCCAAGCCATCAAATTTAGGATAGTGAAATTTTGACATTAGCATGATGTCAACACTACATTAGCCCTCCCGCATCCCATTCAGGTCCCTTTTTAACCTACTCGTGGTTTTTTGGCCATAACATGAGCATACAAAGTTCTTTTCCTGATCTAAAAGAAGTGTTTCAAATTTGGTTCCAAAACGGACCCATTGGTGTGGGTATTTTTTTGGTTTTGATGTAATTTGGTTGCCTATTATTTTAGTTAAAGTTAGATGTTCTATTTTTCACTCTAGTAGGCATATGTTGTGCACCCCATCTTTGTTTTTTCAAAATATTATATTTTTGGAAAGTTTGTTCTATCTACTTTTCAGAAATGTTGTAATTTCCTTTAGATTTTGCCCCATGCTCTTTCTATCATGCTTTTTGTTTTTTTGCACTATGGTGGATATCTTGCATATTCCAAGTTCGAGGATCATTTTCATGGCATGGGATCTTTTCTTTTGGGATGTATTATCTATCATATCATCTTTTTTCCCTTTCTAATCATTGTTGATATTAGTATCTTTATGTAAACCCACTGAGATAATTTTCCACTCTTGCATTTTAGGATCCTAAATGTTGTTTTGAGTTAGTTTTACTTGCACTCTATTATAAAGTGCCATGGGGGGTTAGTTCTTGCCAATTTTGTGCCCTCTTCCTTTGTCAAGTGAGTGTCCCTTCCATGACATTAGCCCCATGATGTGTTTGTGACACATGCCTTTAAAGGTGTTTGTGCCTCTTCCTTGCTCTCACTGTTCTTGGTTCTTTCTGCGGAGGTCTTTTTGGCCCACTTTCTTAGTTGCTTGTCACCTCACCCTATCTGCATTAGGGGGGTTCTTCTATTGTTTCTAATGCTTCTTTGGTTTGATGGATTGAACTATGTATTCAGTATTGTATCCTATATACTAGGTGATTACAGTGGCTGGCTACCTATGCATTCTAGTGAGATGGATCATCTACCATATAGACACTCTTCTTGTTCACAACCATCTATTTTAGAGGAGGTTCTTCAGATAAGCAGTTTCCTTTTGGCAGAGTTTGCAACTTCTTCATGCTTTAGTGATGTTCTTCATAATTTTCTCTTTGTTCCTATTTTCTAGGACATTCCTCTAGTTGGAGGCTTCTTAAATCCTTCACTAGCTTTTTTGCTATCTCCTTTTGGAGAGGGGGTTTTTCCACTAGGTTTTCTCCTTTATCTCTAGTTTATAGAGATTGTGCTACATTTTTTGGCATTTGTACATGGGTAGCTAACATTTCCTTGTTGTCGAGATCCGTTATGAATTTCATCTTTTCTTTTGTGAGTTTAACTACATTCCCCTAAGTTACACTTAAGGGGGGGTGTTAGAGTAAATAATCATTATTTAAGCTTTACTTAAGTTTACTTAGGTTAAATGCATTTTTCACCTAGGAGTTAGCATACCTTTACATGTTGACTTGTTGATAACACAAAAGTTTGTGTATGTGTTGTCAACACCTTGACATACTTATCCTCTCACCTACTTGGAGGGTAATCCATTTTTCATGGACATATGCTTAGTTGTCATACTTATATCCCAACACTTTCTAGCTTGTTCTAGAAGCTTCCTAGAGGCCTTTATAAAAAGGCTCTCATGTTGAAGTTTTGTATAGAAATTTCATTTTTCATTTTTGGAATATATTTTCACTCACTCCATTGAGTTTCTCCAAGCCCTACCTTTCCTTCTTCAGTTTCTCTTCAGCAAGTTATTTGTGTGCAGGTGTTCTTGGTGGACTATAAAGTTGACTTTCATCAACTTCTATATTCCCCATTTTTGACGATGATACAAGTGGTGAGAAAGGTAAGGGGGCTAAACTACCAAATATAAATCTTGTGGCTAGAGAAAACCTTTCTAGTGTATTTCGTAAAAAAGATTATCTCCCTTCCTTGCCCCTTTTTATGAAAGCCATGGTGCTAGAACTAGAAAGAACACAATTGAGAAAGAGAAAGTAAAGAAATTGACAACTAAAGGCCTTCCTCATGGGTTGGAGAAGAAAATTCTTATGTCCTACCCTACTCTAAGAGGACCTCTCTCATCTCACCATGATTTCGAAGGGGGTCATATACGTGGATCCAAAGTGTATCCCAACTCTCACCATGCAAAACTAATTCATGAATATTTAACTAATAGTATATAGATAGTAAAAATAGTATGTATACTTGTTTTGTATTCTCAAATGCACATTCCATGAGATTACTAAAATTTAGATCAAATGAAGAGCTGTGAATAGAAAAATCAAAGCGATGGTGGAAAGTGTTGACACTAATAGTCAAGAATCTTCCATTAAGAACTTTTGGATAGCATATTACAAAAATATTTAGTCTCATTAGAATTTTCTTAGGTAAGTAAAATTCCAAGCTCTGGTTCTTATTCAATCAACTGGATAGTGTTGGGTTCAATAAATATAGTCTACTTTGAAAACCCATTGTGGAAATTTCATGACCCTTTGAGGTATTAAAGTAGATTATGTGTGCATTCTTCTCTCTTTTATTGGATATCAAAATACATTTTTTTTATTTGTATTCTCTTTTCCCTAGTGATCTTTTCCATAGCCCAACTAGGAGCAAAGAGTCTTTAGTGGGTTTAACTTGTATGAGAAAATTGGATTAGAAAATTCAATGACATCGATATGTGAAGGAGGTACCTACTTACATTTGGTAAAGAATGGATGATTAGTTGAGTCCATTTTATTTGATTTCAAGTTGAAATGTTGAATTTGTTTTATTTTCCTTATAATGTTTTTTAATTAGCATTTGGGTGTTGTATAGACAGTCTGAGACTTAATATCGCTAAAATATTCAAGAGAATCTAAATGGATATTTGTAATGGAAGATTATTTGTTAGCTTGTTTGGAACTTTTTCAAATGAGAACCCAAAATTCCAATTAGGGGTCCTAATTATGACCTAGTATGGTTTTTAAGCCTAAAAGGAACGAATCCTAAAATTGATAGAAAAATGACTCTAACAATAAATAACTTAGAGTTCTTTTTAACTGTAATGGTTGGTTTAGAAGCCATAGGCATTTGCAATGTAATTGTGAAAGGGCTACAAAGTTGGTAGATGATCTTAGCCTTGTGATCTCAAGGAAGAACAATGTGCACATTGAATTAATAACTCATCTCTAAGAGAATAAGGGGGAAATGACTTGAATCCTTGTAAGCGTGTAGGGTTTTTGGATAGTGAAAAGTTCTAAGTGTTAGTATTTAAGTGTCTTAGAGAAGACTTCAAACTAGCTCATTGAAGTGTCTACCTATAATTTTATGATTGAGAAACTAGAAGAACAAAAGAAAATTTGTGTTCCCTACTTCCGAGGATGACACAAGTGATGAGAAAGGTATGGTGGGTAAAGTACTAGAAAGAAATATTACAGTTGGAGAAAATCCTTCTAGTGTATTTTGGAAAAAAAATTATGTCCTCTCCTTCCCTTTTTTATGTAAGGCATGGTGATAGAAATGCAAAGAACACAACTTTGAAAGAGAAAGGGGGAAAAAAAATTGGCTAAAGAAGACCTTCCTCATGGATTGGATAAGAAAATTCCTAAGGCGTACCCTACTTTGAGAGGCTCTCTCTCATTTCATCAAGATTTCCAAGGAGAATATATATGTGGATCCCAAGTGTAGCCTAACTCTCACCATGCAAAACAAGATCATGCATATTTAACTAAGAGTATATATATAGTAGAAATAGTATGTATATTTGTTTAGTATTTTCAAATGGGTGTTCCATGAGATTAGGGAGATTTAGATCAAATGGATAGCTATGAATAAAAAACTTGAGGTGATGGTGGATTGTGGTGACACTAATAGTCAGGAATCTTCCATTAGGGACTTTTGAATGGCGGATGAGAAAATTATTGTGTTTTTTTGAATCAATATGGTTATGGAAGTCTGATTCTTTGTTGTCTTTTAACCTTTTGTTCGGTGGTTGGGTTTTTTTTTTGTTGTGATAATATTGCCACTTATATTGTTTATGTTTTGGAAACTTTTTGGGTCATAGTTGGATTGGTCCTTGTCATCATTGGGTTTAGTTGGTTGTTCTCATTGAAAATTCTTGTTGCGACTACTTGTTAAACAGTTTTAGGTCCCTTCAAAACCTATGTTTTACCTTCATAAAAAACATATATAGATCAAGATATGATTTTGTATAAGTTTCTACTATTGATGTGTTAATTTCTAAATGTGAATAGTAAGTTCTAACTATCTTATATGTTATTTACTAAATATTAATAGAATAACAAAAACTTGTTAAACCATATATTTTATTTCATCTAAGAAAATGCACAAATAAGAAAATGTCACCATGAAATTACTTTAACTGCTATTAAAAATAAATGAAAATCAAGCATATAAGATAGGCTTTCTGTAATAAAACTCTAATGATTAATACATTGTATCTCTAATATAAATGTACTATTCGTAACATCAAATAATATCTATGGAGACATTCATTAGATGGTAAGAATTTTTTTGACATGTTTAAATATTTATTTTAACTGACATTGTTAATATATATTTTTAATTAAGATTAAAACATGTTTTTTATACGGAATCTCAAACCCAATAGTTTTACAGAAATAAAACAACATAGATTTGAACTCACATTGTTATTATACGTTACTCTATGTTAGCCTAAACATTTTATAATGAAACATGTTGATAGTTCTAGAATGGATAATAATAATTCTCCGTTAGACTTAGTAGGCGAAAATTAAGGTATTAGATAGTAACAGTGATATTAGATACGAAACATACGGATGTTCCATGTTAAACAAGGCATTTATTTAATTAGGGTAAGGGAAAGCCTTGTTAACGGGAGTGAGAGCTCGATCCCTGTAGCTAAGTGGACTAGTAAATGCCCAGGTTATTATGGAGGCTCTTATAGAGTTCTACACGCCCATCCAAGAAAGCCAAAGATGCAACTCCAGTGCAATTGGTCCCTGTAGGGCAAACACTTCCAACGTACCAAATGCGGCAATTTGTGTTCCACAATTCAAAAGAATAATCACTTCACAATATCCGCTAGTCCAGTGTATTCTACGGTCTGCATCCTTCAAGTTGAGCAGGCAGGAGTCCGTGTCTTGACTTCCGAAAGGATTAGTGAGCATGCAATTGTAGTTGGGAGACACAAGGGTGTCCCCAGGGAGAATTGACTGAAGGGAAGAGCACTATGGTGGGAGAGCAACATGGAAGGTTGGATGGTGCAATCGCCTACTTCGGAAATTACGACATCGTACGGAGCACCGGGCTGGGAACCGTCTTTGATGACGTAATAGTCAATCGAGTCTGTGTAGTTGGAGACAGAAACCCACTAGTGGCCCCTGTCAAGATAATATCGGATAGTTGCAACCATATGCTTCCATGCTGCCAGCAGCTCGTGCCCTTCGTTCGCCTCGCTGGAAGACATGGAGACACCAGAGTCATTTCTCCAACGGGTCAATCTTATCACCACGGCCTTCTCCATCAGGGTAATGTACTTTGTCAATATAAAGATTGCCTCTACAAAATCAATACCACATCAGAAAATTTCTATGCAATGCAGAAAAATCAATGCGAGTCAAGGTTCTCTGAATTTTGACCAGTCGACATTAATTCTCAATTATCGTTAAATCTAAAAGAAATGGCTATACCAAACACCTAATTAGGAAGATAGTATGAACAAGATTATCAATCTAAAAAGAGATCTAGAACCTGCTTAGGAAACATAAGGGCGAGAATATTATAAGAGTGCTTTACCACCCTACCACAAAGCTGTTAAGCTCCCATAGAATCTTTCTTGACATAAAAGATACCTATCTCGACATTTAGAAAGACTAACCAAGAAAAACAAAAGAGAAGATAATGGAACTGTGTGGTTAAAAAAAAATCTGATCCATCACGCCAAAAAAAAAACCATAAATAACATTCTTTCTATTTCTTGAAGTACATAGATAGTCATAATAACCCCCATATTTCACAATGAAGTACAATGGACATTCATTATTATTACTTCTCTCTTAGAAAACTCCTAAGAAATAGTTGGTCATTATAGAACATAATTAAACATAAACATTTCCAAGATCATATTCCTTGAGCTCGAGAAAGCCAAAACAAAACATAAAATAAAACATATTTCAATGCATGATTTCAATAGTTTTCATGTGTGCACTTTTGTCAGCACCTAAGCATGGTAATCATTGCTAAAAATGTAACTTCCTGACTAACCAAAAAAGAATAATGCACATTAAGTTCAATTCATAATGATTGATTAACTCATTTATTTGCATTCTTAAGCGTCACATCCTTGATGCTTCTAATATATATCCTGCAGTAAACTGAACAAAATAAAAGACATTAAAATAGAGATTATCTGGAAAGGAACCCCTTTTTCTTTAAAAAATAATCACTAAAACATTAACCTATTCCTTCTATATTTGAAATTTGAAGGAATCAGACAACTAGCCTTCCTCCCCTTCTATAGTGTTCCATTAAGAACCTTTCTCTTCTTAATGTAAAAGATACATGCATACAAAAGATAAAATGAGCATATCAACCCTCGACTATGCAGTTCAAGCCTTCCATGCATCATTCATAGCCATACACAAGATAGGCAAAAAAAACTGTAACACCATTCTAATCAATCACGAGTCTAAGTAGATAGAAGTTGTTTAGATGTGAATGCATTAGAAGTCTCCTAAATCACAATCTGAATATAAAACTTCACAATCTTAGATGATAGAAAATGAAAGCTATAGATCCTTCAATCCAGAAAACTAAACATGTATTATATCAATAGTTCTCAAAGTTTCTGCATTACAACTACTATTTTTCACTAAACTAAAAGTGGTGGTAGTAGTTTTTTGAACCTAGTAAGTCCATTCATACAAAAAATGATAGTTTGAATATGACATATCGACTCCTCATTCTTTTGGCATTTACCAGGCTATATATTATTGTTGGTTTATTAGTAAAGATTCTCTATTAATATAGAGATCTATATGTCTTAATTCATCCAAAAATAACATCTAACGATTACATAATATGTACAGTTTTTGAGATCTGTGTTTAAGCAGCAACATTGAGAATCGAATTGGAGCTATAAACAAAATACAGACGAGGTTTTAAGCCTTACACATATTCAAAGATAGGAAGATATCTTTCAATAATTGCATAAGTAATTATGAAATATATATTATGAAGATTGTATCACTTATACTGACCTGAACACTGGATTTTAATAACGATCTGAATAAAATTATCGATCTTGGAGATCTATGTCTAATACAAATCAAGGATTAAAATGGCTTATGTTGTTCTTGATATATTCACTAATGCGAATGTGATATCAACCATACTAAAATGAAAGAATATATATCTATCTTGGTTCAAGCCACTCAAATCATTAGTGGTATCTTTCTTCTTAGATATAATTAATATCAATTGTATCTATCTTTAGACCATATTTTGTCTACATATGTTGATAGAATAACACAAGGCCTTACATTCCAAATGTAGCATTGCCTAAGTAAACTAACATCGAAGCATTGAGAAATCAAAGACTTCTATTCCGATTTGAAAAGAAACCAAAATTTGTCAAGTAAATAGGTCATTACACAGACCTAATATATTAACATCTAAGCAATTAATGAATGGAGGGATAAATAATAATATATTTTTAAGTCATAAATTCCCCAATTCTATAGTTAATCTTTCACCAATGCTACACTAATTGGCTTATAGGAGAAGATTGACCAAACAATGGAGAAGACTGCCCATTTACTTTTTCTAAACTTTTTTAAATCACAAAGCATTAAATCTTGGGAGAGTACAGTGAGAATTCATACTGGCAGAATTAATAAAATTCTATTTTCATCCAAAGAGTTATATAGAGGGGTTTGTTGGCAAAGCAACAATATAGGAATGTCTATACATGTAGTCCACAGAGGTATTCAAGCATGTGGCCCAAAAAAAGTACACCAGTGTTTAACACACTAGGCCAATACATTCAATTACTTAAAGTAAACTTAACAAAACTTATCAATATTTTCACTTATCTAAAGTTGCTGCCCGATTTCTCCTCTAGCCAGCTTTTTGTGTTCTTTGTTTTCTTCCCCAAACACCACCATAATGAATAAAATTTAGAATGCTGTCTAATCCAAAGCTTATCAAAGATTCTTTCCACAATTACAAGAAGCAATAATGAAGTCCTCTAAGCAAGAAAGAGGTATATGGAAGCCCCCCAAAATAAACCCACAAGTAGTGCCCTCCCAAAAAATGTTGTTAGTCTTCTTCCCAAAAATAGCCCTCAACTCTATTAAAAAAGTTTTGTAATGGCTTCCCCATTTTGAATCCCACTAATCATCTTTGAATAACCCAAAGAAGATGGAGAGAATAAGTCATCCTCCATTTTTTACGCTCACACTTGAGAATTAATTTCATGGAATAATTTTTATTTGGAGTAATTTTGTTTTGATGAATCCACATGGAAATATGGATATTGACTAATTTGAAAATGGGAAAATATCTTGTGACATCCTTCCCCACTAAGAAAATGCTTTGTCTTGATGCACAAATACATAAGAAAAAGAAATCATACCCAATAATACTCAAGAACTCAAAATAGTAGGGTCAAAGTCTAACTATATTTTTTCACAATAATGTGTGAAATCACATTCAATTATATAAAAATGTTGACTTTTATCTACTCTAATAAGGACAAGTTTTCATTTCCCTAAATGAAATCTACATTTTGTTTGAATGCATTCTAATAAATTCTATACATAACCTCATTGGAATAATATTTTCAAAACAATATTAAGACATCTTTTATATAAGCACATGTATAAGAAATCATTTCAAGATCATTTTCTGCATGTGAGTGTGTGAATTCCATTACCATTCTATGGTTTTACAAGGTTAGGATACCCCTTTCTGAAATTATTTCCCCTTTCTAATTATGTGTCATTCCCTCTATTGCATTACAGGAACAACACCAAATGTTAATCCATCATATATCATAAATCAATCAATTTTCCAATGAAATACCAACTCAAATACTTTCTTATTAGAATGATTCTCAAAATTAAGTAACTTACTACCTTAAAATCACATGATATTACACAAATACCTGTGGTTACTTATCATACCTTGGCATCACTTGGATTTGACGCCACTAGTAGGTAGTTGATATGCACATCCTACCATACTAATACATATAAACTCACAATACCTTTAGCTCATCCACAATGTCAATAACTAAATAAGAAAACTTTTGAGTTATAATTGTCAATAGTTAATATTTTCCTTTGTCTCTTTTCTAATCAATTCTTGATCATGTGTAACAACACTAATCAACCATACGTACAATCTACATATGGTGCTCTCTAAGGGAGTAATTTTCAATATCAATAAGTCAATGTCCATGAAACATACTCAAGAAATGTAATCATCTTACATATAATTCATCATTATTTAAATCATTATGAAATATAAAGACATCCACATATAAAATCATCAATGCACTCATCAACATTTGATCATCATAATGCATACATATGCTTGCTGATGTTGACATACAATGTAATTAAATCATAATGCATCATAGAGCTCCCAATTAACAACATGTATCCAAGCAATATGATAAGTAAAATGGACGATAAAAAGGCCACACAATCAATTGTATCAAGCGGCACTAAGAATATAAAATATCAAATCCCAATAGCACCTATCGACCAAAGGTCTAAGTTGAATACATAATGACCAAGTATATGTCAAACAACACATCGACTAGAGTCAAAATAGAAAATGTAAGATGACCAAATCATCGATTGATATTCGTTAACTAGGTTGACTAAATAAAATGGGTCAACAACTTCTATAAAGTAGAACTTACATAAATGGTAGATCATAACATATATGTAACACCAATGCAATATATTTCCAAAAATAAATAAAAGAAGGATCTATACATACCCTTTTCCATTCTCATAGGAAGACCACACTTTAATACACTTGCCACATGGGCCAAAAAGTCATAGCAGGTCAGTCAAAAATCAACTAGACATAGTTGGGTCAACAAGTTGATTAAATATCTTTCAATTAATTATGCAACTTCTTTCTAGTTTCCAACTTACATGTCAAAATGATAGGTACAATAATAATAAAATATCATAGGCCGATTATATACCAACTTGTGAAACACATCAATTTCATCAAATGAAATTGCCATACATGAATATACTAAAGAAGTTGACCTACATGTCAAACTTTATTTCATCATATGTAAGAATCATGTCCTACTAAAAAATTGTCACATCATTAATTGCAAGAATATAGAAATAAGAAAGAAAAACCTTATACAATTGATTAATTGTGTATTGTCTTTGATGTTACACAAAATGTCATATCATTACTAGTCCATGTATGACGAGGTCACTCAGGCATTGATGATAATTTTTTGCATTTGAGCATTCCAGAGTTTGCCTAGTTCAGAAGACAATGTCTACCAAATTCACTCAGGCATCAAAGAAAAGCTTACAAAAGTTGAGTGTTAACCAAGCTCACTCATTTAATGAAGAAAATGTTGGATAAAACTAGTGTTAACCAAGTTCACTTAGTTACCAAAGGAACTTTTTGAATATGCAATGTTGACCGAGTTCACTTGGTTAAAATAGGAAAATCCTTTCTAAGTCAATGTCTACCAAGCAGGGTTGGCTAACGAAGGATTTTCTTGTTTTGGAATATTGAGTTCAATTGATTTATCTGTTAGTTGTAGCCCACTGAGAAGATGAATATTAATTATTCTAAGTTATATTCAAGCTAACTTGATAATATGAAAGATATAAATACAAGGTCAAATTTAGGATTAGTAAGTGTGTAATAGTAAAACATAATTGAAGATTTGATGATGTCAAGAGGAAGAAAATCGGAAGGATAAGTACAATATCCTTGTTGAGATAGAAAGATACATTCGATCAAGAATACAAGTCAAAATTAAGATATGTAATAAACACTTCAATTGCATCACAAATTAGGCCACCTCATTATTCCTCTCTAGCCATTGTAGTAGTGAGCTAAATGTCTTATCAGATTTGGCTTAACAACTATTTGTAAATCTACTTACAAGGTGGCATTTCTATTGAATTATCTAAAGACTTGTAACAAGGCCACTCCTAATAAGGTGATTGAATCGTCTAATAGGATCACACCTAATAGTCTTTTGTAAGCTTTAACATGGTTGGCTCATAATAGGGCTCACATCAAAAGAGTGAAAATTAGTAACTAGTTGCAATTGGTGGTTTTTCCCAAATTGGGTTTTCACATTAAATCTTAGTGTCAAGTGTGTTCATGCTATTTATATTATGTTTTTGCAACTAAGTTAAAGCAATATTAATCATAGATAATATCTTAAATATTTTCATGTTATGCATTTATTGAGTTATTCTAGTGTTTACCAAGTTATAGCAATTTTGTGTGTATTTGTCAAGCATCACCAGAGTTAAGTTTTCACAGAGTGATTTTGTACTAACATCTAAGGGATCTAGGATCTATTTTAGTGGTAACTAAGTCACCCCTCCCCTCTCAGTTACTCCTCTTATATTTCCAACAATTGGTACCAAATAATTTGCTACTTGTAGAGAAGGTTTTAATGACCAAAGCTAAAGATTAGGATGCCTTAAAGAAGAGAGATTCCCAAGTTGAATTGAGACAACTTTACAACATGGCAAGGACTTATGAGGTTACATCTAGCAACTATCACTGATTTAGGGTGTAAGTATCTTAATAATGAATACAAAACTCCTATTGGTACATTATTAGTTGAATATATTGTTGAAAAGAAAAATCATAATATCATGATGATTGACATTTCTTCTACTCTTAATTATGTTGAATTTTATGAAATGAAAAGTTGTACTATAGCGTATGATATGTGGATCAAACTAAAAGATATCTATGGAGGAGATGATAATGTAAAAAGAACTAAATCTAAAAGTTTTAGCCACAATTTGATCAAATGAAGATGAGAGAAGATGAAAATATCACAAAATGTGTTGAGAGAATCAAAGCAAGTGTAATTTCAATCAAAACATCTAGAGGAGACATTTTTGACAAAATATTTGTAAGCAAGATACTCAGAACCCTTCTCCCTATATATGCAATTAGAGTGTGTTCTATTCAAGAAATGAGACATGATCCAAATATAAAATAATTTTGGATTCTCTAGTTGGAAGATTGATATCTTTTGAGTTGGATAACTATGATAACTATGTCCCTAGTTCCAAATGTATTTAGTCTACATTTGAAGCCAAGCTTTAACTCAAGAAAAGGGTTAAGAAATCAAAGGCTATTCAATCTAAAAGTGATGAAGAAGAAGCAAGTTTAGATAGTGATCTTGAAGTTATTGAAGCCCTGCTTGCAAGAAAATATTGCAAAGGCAAAGGAAACTACAAAGGTAAGATACCTCTGATCTATTTCTCTTGTGAAGAAGTGTTGGAAAATGAAGATGGGGTAATTGAGAGGGGAGGGGTGAATTAGTTACCACAAAAACAAATTTAACAGTCCCAAAGATGCCTTAAACTTAGTTGCTGCTGCTACTCGGTAAACACATAAATTACTGCTTAAAACTTGATAGATGTTTAGTTAATTTATTAAGCATTTACTGAAATAAGCGACCATGCAAAAGAAAGTAATCATGAACACAGTAGACACCAGATTTACGTGGAAACCCAATATGGGAAAAGCCACCAGCAACTAGTCACCAATTTTCACTCTTCTGAAGTGAGCCCTGTTAGGAGCCAACCCTGTTAAAGGTTACAAAACACACTGTTAGGTGTGACCCTGTTAGAAGATTTAATCACCCTGTTAGGAGTGGCCTTGTAAGAGGTCTTTAGAACAATTCAACTGAATTGCCACCCTGTTAAAGGATTTATGGAATGGCTGTTAAACCAACTCTGTTAGGAGATTTTGGAATCACTGTTACAATGGTTAGAAAGCAACAATGAATGATCTGAAAATACATGCAACTTATCTTGCTGAATACAGATCTCAGTTTAGCTCCACAAGATCCTTACTGATTAAATATATCTTTGCAACTCCAAGATTTCCCTCTGCTCAACTCTGCTTAGGCACACACAAGTCTCTTCCTTGCACTTCCTTGCACTATTTGTATACACTCTCTATATTCCACACTTTTCCGCATCTTGAGCACCTCTTTATATACTATACATAATACCAGGTCGGCCCAACCAACTTGACAAAACATATTCCAAAGTCGGCTTGAACTAACAATCAAAACAAAATTCTTCACTGGCCGACACTACTCGGTCAATACAGAACAACAAAAAATTGCTTTCTGTGTTAACCGACAGAACTCGGTAAAAACTACAATTACCGGCGAATTCGGTAAACCTGCCACTTCCTTTGGAAATCGACTAAACTCGGTAAAAGTTGTCTTCGACTACCGAGTGAGCTCGGTGAAAACTAAGCTTTCCTTAGCTTACCGTGCGAACTCAGTTAACACTAATCGTCCGCTACAAAATCCTTTGATACCCGAGTGATCTCGGTAAGAACTAAACTTTCCTTAGCTTACTGTGTGAACTCGGTTAACACTAACTCACCGTGTGACATACAAGAACGCTCGGTATACATTGCAAAAGGCTTTACTGACCGACTGAGCTCGGTAGACTCTGTAAACTGTTTTCCTGACTGACAAAACTCGGTAGACTCTGTCTGATAACTGATATGGCATTTGTGTAACATCAAAGACAATACACAATTACTTAATTGTATCCAACAATCTCCCTCTTTGGCATTGATGGCAACACAACATGTCATAGCAGAAATAAAATTTGAAAGCAAGTCTACAGCAACACAACACAATTAACAATTCTCTCTCTAAGATAGAGAACTCTCCCTCTTACAGTAATCTCCCTTTGTAAAGGAATTACATAATCAAATTTCGGAAAGATATGACAGTAAAAGTCTCCCTCTTTGACAACATATGCCAAAGACACTCCAATTTCAATGAATTTCATTTTACCTTTAGTACTGATTCATATGCAATATTTCCTTGATTTTCTGCATCAACTGATGATTGTTCAATTTTGTAAGAGCTGATGCATCACTAAAACTGATTTTTAGTGATCTTCAGATAGGGGAATGACCCCTAACTTACCTCTGAGATACAAAAATGCATCCTTAGGTAAAGGCTTTGTGAATATGTCAGCAATCTGTTCCTTTGTATGGACATATTCCAATCTGATTTCCTTGTCCTGTACCAATTCTCTGACAAAGTGATACTTGATTGCAATGTGCTTAGTCTTAGAATGCATTACTGGATTCTTAGATATGTTGATTGCACTTGTATTATCACAAAACATGACAACTGGTTCCTTGATTTCCATCTTCATGCCTTGTAGCAATTGCTTGAACCAAACAATATTAGAACAGTTTACTGTTGCAGCAACATACTCTACCTCTGCTGTTGATTGAGATGTACAATTTTGCTTTTTGCTTGTCCAAGAAACCAACCTCTTTCCAAGAAAGAATGCACCTCCACTTGTGCTTTTTCTGTCGTCAAAGTTTCCTGCCCAATCAGCATCAGTAAACACTTTTAAGTCTAGGTTTCCTCCAAATTCATACCATAATCCATAATCTTCAGTTCCTTTCAGATATCTCATTATCCTCTTGATTTCCATCATGTGATTTTCTCTTGGTTTGGCTGAAAATCTTGCCACAATTCCAACTGCAAGAGAAATATTTGGCCTAGTATGAACTACATCTTGCAACTTTCCAATCATAGATCTGTACAATGTCCGATCTATTTCCTTTGAATCATCTTCTTTGGTAAGTTTTAGTCCAGTACACATGGGAGTTCCAACTGGTTTACAGTCTTCCATACCAAACTTTTTCAATATCTCTTTGAAGTATTTTGCTTGAGTGATGTAGATGCCATTCTTGTTCTGCTAAATTTGAAGTCCAACAAAGAATTTGATTTCACTGAACATTGACATTTCAAATTCCTTGCTCATTTGTTCTGAAAATTCTTTGCAAAGATCATCATTCCCTGTGAAAATAGTATCATCTATAAATATTTATGCCAGGACAATCTTATTTTCTGGTCCTTCCTTGATATACAAACTACTGTTATCATTATTTCTTTGAAATCCAATTTGAATAAGATAGCTATGCAATCTTTCATACCATGCTCTAGGGGCTTGTTTCAGACCATACAGTGCCTTGTGCAATTTGCAAACCATGTTCTTTTTATCTGGATCTATAAAACCTTCAGGTTGTTCAATGTAGACCTCTTCATCTAGTATACCATTTAGAAATGCTAACTTGACATCCATCTGATAAACTTTAAATCCTTTGTAAGCAGCATATGCCAATAAGGTTCTAACACCTTCCAATCTAGCAATGGGAGCAAAAGTTTCTCCATAATCTATGCCTTCCTCTTGAGAATATCCTTTGCACACTAATCTAGCTTTGTTTCTTGATACTTTACCATTTTCATCCAACTTATTTCTGAAAACCCACTTTGTACCGATTACATTTTTGTCTTTAGGCCTGGGTACAAGAGTCCATGTCTTGTTTTTCTCTATCTGCTTTATTTCTTCATTCAATTCTTCAATCCAATTATCATTTTCTAATGCATCTTTGACAGTTCTAGGTTCAAAATCAGCAAGTAAACAAGTACCTTTCAACTTACTTCTTGTGATGGTTCCTTCAGATTTATTTCCAATGATCTGATCTGCTGAATGATGTCTCCTGACATACTTGGCTAGAACAGGTTCTTTTCCTTTTGGATGAATCTTGTCGTTATCTTCTTGCATTTCTCCTTCATGCTCGGTTTGGTCTGGCTCGGTATCAACTAGCTCGGTATGCACATGCTCGGTTACCTCTGGCTCGGTAATCTCTAACTCGGTATTCTCTGACTCGGTAGACGTTGGCTCGGTAGATGTTGGCTCGGTAGATGTTTCCTGCAACTCGGTTAGTGATGACTCGGTAGAAGAAAGTTTCTGATTCTCAGATGCAGTTGATATTATATCTGGTTCATTGAAGACGAATCTTTTGTAATCTTCTGGTTCTCTTCTGCTTTCTTCTTCAGTCTTTTCTGCAAACTCATCAACTTTCACATGTATACTTTCTATGACTTTGTGAGTAGATAAGTTCAAGCATCTATATGCTTTACTCTTGCATGAGTATCCAAGAAATATACCTTCATCACCTTTTACATCAAATTTACCTTTTCTAGATTCTTTCAAGATATAACATTTGCTTCCAAATACTTTCAGATAACTTACATTGGGTTTATAGCCATACCATAATTCATAGGGAGTTTTGAATGAGTCTTTTTTCAACTATACTCGGTTTAAGGTATGAACTGCTGTACTGATAGCCTCCTTCCAGTATTTGATAGCAACATTCTTTTCTATCATCAAGGTTCTTGCACAATCCATGATGGATCTGTTCCTTCTTTCAGCTATGCCATTTTGTTCAGGAGTACCTGGTGCTGAAACCTATCTTTTGATTCCTCTTTCAATACAAAAGTTATTGAATTCATGTGAAATAAATTCACCACCTCTGTCTGACCTTAGGCATTTCAATCTTTTCCCTGTTTCTTTTTCTACTCTTGCCAAATACCATTTGAACTTTTCAAATGCTTCTGATTTGTTCCTTAGGTACATGACGGTCATCATTCTTGAATAATCATCAACAAAAAGAATAAAATATTTTTCACCAGTATAGCTTTCAGTTCCAATAGGTCCACATAAGTCAGTATGCACAATTTCTAATAAATCTTCAGACTGATAATTTTTGCTTTTGAAACTAGACTTACCCATCTTTCCAATTTGACAATTCTTGCATAAACCGACCTCTGGTTTCTTTAAATCAGGAATGCCTCTCACTTTCTTGAATTTTCTTATCTTTACCAAATTGTCAAAATTCACATGACACAACATTTTATGCCATAACCAACTCTCTTCTACTTGAGCAATAAAACATGAATGTTCACCAAGTTCAAGATAGAACAAGTTACCTTTAGTTTGAGTACCAAATCCAATCAGCTTTCCTTTACCGTTCAGCAGTCTTGCTTTGCCTTGGATGAATTCTACTTTGAGTCCATTGTTGAGTAACTGTGCCACACTCAACAAATTGTGCTTTAGGCCTTCTACCCAATAAGCATTATCACATACAAGTTCCTGGGTTAGAGTGATTCTTCCTTTTCCTTTGATGCAACAAGGTTCATTGTTTCCAAATCTT
Organism: Cupressus sempervirens; assembly: GCA_028749045.1. Classification (NCBI taxonomy): domain Eukaryota; kingdom Viridiplantae; phylum Streptophyta; class Pinopsida; order Cupressales; family Cupressaceae; genus Cupressus; species Cupressus sempervirens. The sequence goes on from CM053792.1 coordinate 793,977,308, forward strand.
ACACTGCCACCATCATACTCTTCAAATTGATCAAACTTTGTTTTATCTCCAATCATATGATGTGAGCAGCCACTATCAATGATCCATGTATCATTCTTACTTATGTGAGAGATGAGTTCCATTTCTTCATTGTCAGATTCATCTTTTACAGCAATGTAAACAATCTCATCCTCTTCTTCATCATTAGAATCATTAGAATCTTTAGCCATAAAACATGATTTCTTACTTTTATCCTTAAATGATTTGAGATCTTTCTTACTGTTCCATTTATTATCTTTCTTTTCATCTTTATCTTTCTTGTTTGGACACCTTTCAGCAATATGACCGACTTATTCACATGAAAAGCATATTAGGGGTACTTTACCTTTGTATTTACCTCTTCTTCTTGAATATTTCCTTGCAAGTAGAGCTTCAATTACTTCAAGGTCACTGTCAGAACTCTGATATGATTGATCTTCACTCTCTGACTGAGATTCCTTCTTCTTCTTGCCTTTGTCCTTGAGTGAAAGCTTGGCTTCAAATGCAGACTCAATGTTCTTTGCAGCTGGAACATAATTATCAAAATTATCTAGTTCAAATGCTGTCAATCTTCCAACTATGGCCTCTAGGTTTATCTTTTGATTGGCCTCACACCTTCTTTCTTGAATGGCTGATACCCTGATGGCATAAACTGGAAGTAGAGTTCTAAGAACTTTACTTATGACTGTCTCTTCACTGATACTTCCTCTAGAAGCTTTGATAGCACTGACACATGCTTTAATTCCTTCAACATATTTGGCAATGTTTTCATCTTCTTTCATTTTCATCTGATCGAATTGTCCTCTCAGACTTTCAGCTTTGGCTCTTCTGACATTGTCATCTCCACCATAGATCTCTTTCAGTCTTTTGCACATTTCATAGGCAGTAGTGCAGTCCTTGACATCATCAAACTCTTCATAACTCAAGGCAGATGCAATATCAATCATCATAATGTTATGAGTCTTCTTTATAGCAATGTCATTGACTGATAATGTACCTGATGGTTCTACATATTTCTCATCAAGATATTTCAGACCAGTGTTAGCAATGGAAGCTAGATGAAGTCTCATTAATCCCTGCCATGCTGAGAAGTTGTTTCGGTTAAGCCTTGGGATTTCCCTCTTGTAAGACATCTTGATCTTTGACTTAGATCTTTGAAATCTCTTCCTACAAGCACCAAAAGCTCTGATACCAATTGTTGGAAAATGAAGATGTGGTAACTGAGAGGGGAGGGGTGAATCAGTTACCAAAAAAACAAATTCAATAGTCCCAAAGATGCCTTAAACTTAGTTGCTGCTACTACTCGGTAAACACATAAATTACTGCTTAAAACTTAATAGATGTTTAGTTAATTTATTAAGCATTTACTGAAATAAGCGACCATGCAAAAGAAAGTAATCATGAACACAGTAGACACCAGATTTATGTGGAAACCCAATATGGAAAAAACCACCAGCAACTAGTCACCAATTTTCACTCTTTTGAAGTGAGCCCTGTTAGGAGCCAACCCTGTTAAAGGTTACAAAACACACTGTTAGGTGTGACCCTGTTAGAGGATTTAATCACCCTGTTAGGAGTGGCCTTGTAAGAGGTCTTTAGAAAAATTCAACTGAATTGCCACCCTGTTAAAGGATTTATGGAATGGTTGTTAAACCAACTCTGTTAGGAGATTTTGGAATCACTGTTACAATGGTTAGAAAGCAACAATGAATGATCTGAAAATACATGCAACTTATCTTGCTGAATACAGATCTCAGTTTAGCTCCACAAGATCCTTACTAATTAAATATATCTTTGCAGCTCCAAGATTTCCCTCTGCTCAACTCTGCTTAGGCACACACAAGTCTCTTCCTTGCACTTCCTTGCACTATCTGTATACACTCTCTATATTCCACACTTTTTCGCATCTTGAGCACCTCTTTATATACTATACATAATACCAGGTCGGCCCAACCAACTTGACAAAACATATTCCAAAGTCGGCTTGAACTAACAATCAAAACAAAATTCTTCACTGGCCGACGCTGCTCGGTCAATACAGAACAACAAAATACTGCTTCCTGTGTTAACTGGCAGAACTCGGTAAAAACTACAATTACCGGGGAATTCGGTAAACCTGCCACTTCCTTTGGAAACCGACTAGACTCGGTAAAAGCTGTCTTCGACTACCGAGTGAGCTCGGTGAAAACTAAGCTTTCCTTAGCTTACCGTGCGAACTCGGTTAACACTAACTCACCGTGTGACATACAGGAACGCTCGGTATACACTGCAAAAGGCTTTACTGACCGACTAAGCTCGGTAGACTCTGTAAACTATTTTCCTAACCGACAGAACTCGGTAGACTCTGTCTGATAACTGATATGGCATTTGTGTAACATCAAAGACAATACACAATTACTTAATTGTATCCAACAAGAAGTTGGTCACATTGCTACAAGGTACCTGAACAAAAAAGATAAGGATGAAATAAAAAGAAATAAGTACAAAGGTAGAAGGAATTCAAAAACTACAAGGACTACAAGGAGAAAGGTAAGAAATCTTATTTTATGGCTAAAGATTATGATAATAGTGAAAATGAAATGGTATTTATTGCTATAAAAGATGAATCTGATGATGTATGAGATAAAATGGCTTTTATCTCTCATATTAGCAAATATGACACATGGATTATTGATAGTGGCTACTCACATCATATGAATGGAGAAAAAATAAAGTTTGAGCACATGGAATATTATGATGGTGATAGTGTGAGATTTAGACATAATGAACCTTGTTGCATAAAGGGAAAAGGATGTATCTCATTAACCAATGAATTTAGATTTGACAATGCTTATTGGGTTGAAGAACTAAAGCACAATCTACTGAGTATGGAACAATTGTTAGTGTAAATAAGTATTTACTATTTACACTTACTAAACTTAGGTTAATGCATTATTTTTAATATTTATTTATTACTCACCTAGGAGTATGTGTATTCTTGTGACTTGTCATGTTGACAACATAGGGGTCTGCACCTCTTTTATGCACATGTTGTCTACAACACAAGAGTTAGCACAATAATTAAGCACATGGTTTCTACAACCTTATCAATCTTTTCCAATCATCTAGAATGTTGGATAAGGTGTGTGCTTAGTTGTCAATGCTTATCTTATCTCCTAGTTGTTTCTAGAGACATTCTAGGTGCTTCTTGAGAGGCCTTTATATACAGGCACTCCTAGTGTGTTTGTACATACCAAACATATTGATAAGAGCAATGTATTAGGACATACTTTGAGTAATAGATAATATCCATTTTTGGTCTACATTTGTGCTTGTGTTGAGTTCTACGATCTTGGGTGAATCTTGCCCTAAGGAAAATTCTTACATGGTATCAGAGCTCTTGCATAATTCCTCTTCACAAAGCCATTTGAGACCATTATCTTAATTCACCACCATAGCCTGACTTTGGAGTATCACAAAAATTGGGAGTGTCTAGAGCTAGATTTGACCTCGCCATTATGTCTAGAATACTAATTCAATAAAAATTAGCTATAAATTTAGCTATCTTTGGCCATACTTAATCATGAGGCAAAATATTTTTGCAAACCAGACCCCAGAGGCCTCGATTTTCACTATGGGTATGATCATTTTAGTGTTTTAATTTTTCTTTGAAAGTTTTTGTCATATTACTTCGTAGAATTTTTAGAAATATTTTTAGGCCTTTGAGTAATTTGTAGAGAAAATTTTTTAGCAGGTAATGGGTTGTCAGATCCTAGCCCTACAAATTTGGTGAACATATTTTATTAGGTTCAGCAATGCAATTTTTTTCAGGATCGCATTGCACAACTGGAAAATTTCCTAACAAATCTAGCTATAATTTTAACTGATAACCTAACACATTTTGACTACCGAATAAGCCAAAGTTCGGCCAGGCTATTCCAATTGATAGCATTAATCTTTGTTAGAAGAGCACAACATTTGGTATTTATATTTCCCGTGGGCTTCCCAAGCACAAAATGTGGGATTAAACACAAAAAGCACTGGCCCTACATATTCCTTCTCTACCAGCAAGTGTTTCAGTCACTAGCGATCACGTTAAAAAATCAGCAGTGCATCAAAGCTCTGGCAGACAATGTTTTTAACTCCTGCCTATGCAAAAGACTTCTTTGACACTATTTCTACCCACACAATGTACAACACAACATGCATGATGAGGACACATGGTTGTTTTTCATTTGACCAAGCAGACACATTATCTACCATTTGTCGACATCCACCAAGTCAACATCTATGACATCATCATCCAAGTCAGCACTCAGGTACAACTAAACACATAGACAACTTTCATTTCACCACATGGACCTAGTGACCCTGCATTGACACATTAGCATCCTGACTGAGCACCACATCAGTGCACGATATGACATGTTAGTAAGGAACATTTTTTTTACTGAAATCATCTATTTATGGGAAAAAAATGACATCTATCTAACCATTGTTCCTTGGCGATTTACAATTGTAGTGAAGTTCATTTGACTATCAATTTTAGACTTGCAATTTTTCCTCTAGACCCCTCTCTAGATTGCTTTTGAGTTTGGTAGCTTGACTTTGTGAGCCCATAGCTTGGACATCTAGACTACATTTTAGGTGCCTTATTATTAGAAATTGCATAGAATTTCATAAATTTTCTAGTGATGGTGTAAGGATTTCTCAAAATTTGCATCTTTTCGCAACTACACCTACTCAATCCTACATTTTGCTACTTGGGATGATTCATACGAGCTCATCTAAACTTCTTTTAGGTTCCATTTATTTTGGACAAAAATATCACTTTCAAACCTAGGGCCTTTTCTACACTGTATTGCTTTCAGAATTCAACTATAGTGCTTTTAGGTCTCAAAAGGTAGTTGTAACAATCAAAATCAAAAGTCTAGTTTGTTCATTTTGACAAGTGGCCCATTACACATGCACCACATATAAAGTGCCAAAACCATCTTTCTTTCTTTTTTGTGTGTGTGGGGGGGGGGGGGGGGGGGGGCGCTGGGGGGGGGGGGGTTCTTCTTTGATTTTTTGGAGGTTTCATTGATTGATCCATTATGGAAGAGGAGTATTGTCCCACTTATCAATATCGCATTAGACCCAAGTTGACAAAATGTAACTATTACACGTGGTGTGATACACTTCTTGATCATCTTAGAAAAGAGCATAAGGAAGTATTTCCTTATTTATGTTCCAATGACTTGATCACTAATAAATTTTAGGAACCTCTATCACCTCTGGCTCCTGTTGCTCCTATTAATCATGTTCTAGCCATAGATGCTTCAAATTCATTGCAGTAGGACCTTTCATGTCTTCCTACTCTACCTTCATGCTATGAATTCCTTCGCACCCTTGCAAGCCCATTCATGGAGTCTCACATTGAAGATCTTGGAGATATTCTTGATGTTATTCATCTTCTATTTGAGGTGGATACTTCATCTTTTTTTGTAGTGATAGATTCATGTTCTTATGCACCACAGGTACACATGGTCTTCCAGGTGATGACTACTTGCTAGACATTTCAACTCTATTTGTGGAGTCACTCACAATAGATATGGAAGACTTCTTTGATAATTTCTTGCTTCTCTTTGCTAAGGTTGACTCTTCTATAGTTGTTGTGAGGGCCCACTTTGACCCTCACATCCATTCTCTACATGATCAATCTTTTCAAGATGGTGTGATTGTCGATACTTCTATAGAACATCTATAGGAGGTCTCTTTGTAAGTTGAGAAGACTATTGGTTTCCTGAAGTAGGTTCTTCATCATTCCATTTTCAATCTACACTTCTCTTCAACATTTTTGGAGGAAGCCATCATTAATATTAATACAGGGACTTTTGAAAAGGTTTTAGAGACACTGGTCATCATAGAGATTCGTTCTCCATCCAAGGGATGTATCTCACAAGTACCCTTGCATTTGTTTCTTCTAAAGTGGAGGAACATCATCCAACAGTCATGGATCAGCTTCTCCATTAGAGAATTTTTCACTGATCGACATTCTTCTTTTATGGGGGGGGAACCTATCATGTTTCTCTTCCTCTTCTCATCTTTCTCTTATGTATATACTAGATGTATGCTGTAATAGGGGGGTCTTCACTACTCCATCGATCCATGCATCCCCTTTTCATCTCTCTTTTTGGGGGAGGGTGTTTTCCATGAGGTTTTCCCTCTTTCCCTACTTTATGAGAGATTTGCATTTTCATTATGTACATGGGTACCTAACATGGCCTAGTAGCTAGGACCCATTATGCATTTCATCCTAGTTTTCGTAAGCTTAAGGGCATTTCCCTAAGTTGCATTTAAGGGGGGGTGTTGGTGTAAATAAGTATTTACTATTTGCACTTACTTAATTTTACTTAGGTTAATGAATTATTTTTAATATTTATTATTAATCATCTAAGAGTATGTGTATTCTTCTGAGTTCTCATGTTGACAACACATGGGTTTGCACCTCTTTTATGCACATGTTGTCTGCAACATAGGAGTTGGCACACTAATTAAGAACATGGTTTCTACAACCTTGTCAATCTTATCCATTCATCTAGAATGTTGAAAAAGTTGTGTGCTTAGTTGTCAATTCATATCTTATCTCTTGGTTGTTTCGAGAGACATTCTAGGTGCTTCCTAGGAGACCTTTATATACAAGCACTCCTAGTGTGTTTGTACATATTGAACATACTGATTAGAGCAATGTATTAGAACATACTCTGCGTAATAGATCATATCCATTTTTGGTCTACAGTTGTGTTTGTTTTGGGTTCAACAATCTTGGGTGAATCTTGCCCTTAGACAAATTCTTACACAATTGAATAATATTGGATTCAAGGTGGAATTTTTGAATGGGAAGGCCAAACTGCTAGATGGAAAATAAAATATGGTTAGATCTCACAAAAAAACAAAAGGTAATCTATTCTATCTAGATCTAAGTGAAAGTTCATATTGTATTGCTCAAGTAGAAGAAAACTAGTTATGGGACAAAAGATTATGTCACGTGAACATTGATAACCTAGTTAAGATAAGCAAACATTGAAGAGTAAGAGGTATTCCTAGCTTGAGGAAACCCAATATGGCTCTATGCAAAAAATTTCAAATTAGTAAGATGGAAAAGACTAGTTTCAAAATACATAACTATTATTTTGAAGAAGCCCTAGAGTTTGTCCATACAAACTTATGTGTACCTATTGGAATAGAAAGTTACAGTGGAGATAAGTTTGTTATTCATTTTGTTGATAGCTATCCTAAAATGATGACTGTAATGTATCTAAAAGAAAAATTTGAGGCTTTTCACAAATTCAAGTGGTATCTGGAAAGAGTACAAAAAGAAATTAAAAAGAAGCTGAAATGTTTAAGATTAGATAGAGATGGTGAATTCATTTCCAATGAATTCAATGAATTCTTTGTTGAAAAAAGAATTAAGAGAAAGGTATTAGCCCCTGGTAGTCCTCAGTAGAATGGTAGGGTTGAAAGAAGGAATAGATCTATCATGGATTGTTCAAGAACATTGATGATAGAAATGAATGTTGCAATCAAATACTGGAAGGAAGCAATCAGTACTATAGTGCAAGGTAAGTGCACCAAGTTATGGTGCCAAAAGGAGGGTATAAGAGAACACCTTTTTCCTAAAACCTACAATTTTTGAACTTCAACAAGAATTTGAAGATAGTTATGCTCAAAATTTTAAGATATGTCAAAAAGAAAAGTTGTAGTCCTTTGAATGTAGTTTCTAAACTACTAATTTTATTTTTTCAAATGGTTTGGTTTTAGGTCCTCAAGAAAGGGGACCACAAAAAGTGGTATTGTTTATTCCAAAAAAAATAACACAGTACAAAGTGTGGCCCCCCTAAAATTTGAACTTTTTTTTTTTGAAATTCTTTAATCACTCTGGTCAAAAGTTACTTAACACTATGTAGTTTATCCCAGATTTTTTGGGTAATTTTATAATGTGTATTTTCTTTAAATGAATTTTTTGACTAGACACATCCAAAAACGTCAAATATCTATGTGCTCCCCCTAGAAATAATTGAAAACTAATCTAAAATCAAAACTTTTTTTTTTTTCAAAGTGTTTAGAATGGAGTCTAATTTCTAAAAAACTAAGTTGTTGCAAAATTTGATGAATGAGCTAAAATCTATAGGACAATTAGTACATGGTTGTTGTTGACAAAAAATGAACATACATTCAAAATAAATTATAGATGAAAGACTTGAAATAGTTCAAATTAGAAATAAATTATATGGTTAGATAGCTAACATAGAGAGCTATAATGCTATGTAACTTGATCTTATCGATACCCAACCACAAGGAATCTTGAAGGGGAGCACATAGGAAAAATCAATCATTTTTTGTATGTTTTCTCTAAAACACATCTCAACCCTATTTATAAACTCCAAACCTTTGGGTTGGATCTCCAAGGAAAAACCAAGCCTTAGGCTTGGTTTTAATGCTAAGATTTCAATAGCACATGTGCCCTATAGTGCACATGTGTTATAGCATAGAAACAATATTAAAAGCATTTGAATTCTCAGTAGCATGTGTGTGCTATAGTACGCATGCACTATTGAGACCTAAATTGCAAAGCAAGAGCAAGAGAGAGTTGGGTGAGCAAGGGAATGGCTATGTGTGTTTGTGAGAGAGAGACAAAGAGATAGAGAGAAAGTAGGGGATGAGAGAGGGGAGAGATTACAAGATGGGAAAGAGGAAGTGAGAAAGAGTAGGGGTGTTAGAGAGAGTATAAGATGGGAGAGAGAGGAAGTGTGAGAGATTAGGGGTGGCAGAGAGAGTACAAGATGCGAGAGAGAGGAAGTGTGAGAGAGAGTAGGGATGGAAAAGAGAGAGCATGGGATGGGAGAGAGATATTAAAAGTAGGAGATGGGAGAGAGAGGAAGTGTGAGAGAGATTATAGGTTGGGATAAAGAGATTGAGAGTAGGGGATGGAGGAGAGAGAGAGTAGGTGGTGGGAGATAGAGTGGGAGATAGAGTGGGAGAGGAAGAGCAAGAGAGAGGAGGATGAGAGTGCATGTGTGTGAAAGAGAGAGAGTAGGGAATGGGAGAAGGGGAAGATAGAGTAGCTCGAGAGAGAGTGGGGGATGGAAGAGAGAGTAGGCAATGGGAGAGGGAGAGAGAGGGGGGATGGAAATGTGTGTGTGTGTGTGTGTGTGTGTGTGTGTGTGTGTGAGAGAGAGAGAGAGAGAGAGAGAGAGAGAGAGAGAGTGAAAATGTGGGAGAGAGTAGGGGGTAGCAAAGAGAGAGAGAGAGAGAGAGAGAGAGAGAGAGAGAGAGAGAGTAGGTGGTGGGAGAGGGAGTGGGAGAGGGAGAGTGAGTGAGAGAAAAAGAAAGGGATGGGTGAGGGAGTGGGAGAGGAGAGAGGGGGATGGGTGTGTGTGTGAAAGAGAGAGAGTAGGAAATGAGAGAGAGATAGAGAGAGTAGGGGATGGGAGAGAAAGAGAGTAGGCAATGGTAGAGGGAGTGTGAGAGGGAGAGAGGGGGGGGATGGGAGTGTGTGTAAGAGAGAAAGTAGGGGATGGGATAGAGTGTGAGAGTGTGAGAGAGAGTAGGGGTGGCAGAGAGAGAGTGAGAGTAGGCGATGGGAGAGAGAGGGAGAGAGTGAGAGAGAGAGATAGTAGGCAATGGGAGAGGGAGTGGGAGGGAGAGAGAGGGGGAATGGAAGTGTGTAAGAGAGATAGAGTAGGGTATTGGAGAGAGTGTGAGAGTTTGAGAGTAGGGGGTGACAGAGAGAGCTCATACAGGATGAGGGAGAGAGAGAGAGAGAGAGAGAGAGAGAGAGAGAGAGAGAGAGAGAGAGAGAGAGAGAGAGAGAGAGAGAGAAGGGGATGAGAGTGTGTGTGTGTGAGAGAATAGGGGATGAAAGAGAGATAGTGAAAGTAGGGGATGGGAGAGAGAAAGTAGAGAGGGAGAGAGTACTTGAGAGAAAGAGATAGTAGGCAGTACAAGAGGGAGTGGGAGAGGAGAGAGAAGGAGGATGGGAGTGTGTGTGACAAATCTAGAGAGTAGGGGATGGGAGAGGAGAGAGAGAGAGGGTGGATGGGAGTGTGCATGTGTCTATGAAGGAGAAAGATTAGGGGATGGGAGAGGGGAGAGAGAGAGTAGGGGATGGGGGAGAGAAAGTAGGCAATGGAAGAGGAAGTGGGAGAAGAGAGAGAGAGAGAGGGGAAAGGTAATGTGTATAAGAGAGATAGAGTAGGGGATGGGAGAGACTGTGAGAGTGTGAGAGAGAGTAGGTGGTGGAAGGGAGAGATCATACAAGATGGGACAGAGAGAACTTGAGAGAGAGAGATAGTAGGTTATACGAGAGGGAGTGGGAGAGGGAGAGGGAGAGAGATAGGGGGGATGAGAGTGTGTGTGACAGATGTAGAGAGTAGGGGATGGGAGAGAAGAGAGTGAGGGGATAAGAGTGTGTGTGTGTCTATTAAAGAGAGAGAGTAGGGGATGGGAGAGAGTGTGAGTGTGAGAGAGAGTAGGGGGTGGCAAAGACAGAGAGTACAAGATGGGAGAGACATAGTGAAAGGATGGGAGAGAGTGAGAGAGAGAGTAGGGGGTGGAAAATAGAGAGTATGAGATGGGAGAGATAGAGTGAAAGGATGGGAGAGAGTGAGAGAGAGAGTAGGGGGTGGCAGAGAGAGAGTATAGGATGGGAGAGACAGAGTGAAAGGATGGGATAGAGTGTGTGAGAGAGTAGGGGATGGGAGAGATTGTGAGAGAGAGTTGGGAATGGGAGATAGAGAGTAAGAGTAGTGGATGGGAAAGAGAGAGAGTAGAGAGGGAGAGAGAGATATTAGGTGGTGGGAGAGGGAGTGGGAGAGGAGGAGAGAGAGGGATGGGAGTGTGTGTGAGAGATCTAGAGAGTAAGGGATGGGAGAGCATATGGGAGTGTGTATTTTCAAAAGAGAGAGTTTAGGGGATGGGAGACGTGAGAGAGAGAGAGAGAGAGTAGCAGATGGGAGAGAGAGACTAAGTGGTGGGAGAGGGAGAGAGGGGCAGATGGGAGTGTGTGTGAGATCTAGAGTAGGGGGTGCAAGAGAGTGTGAGAGAGAGTAGGATGTGGCAAAGAGAGAGAATGGGATGAGAGAGGGGGGAGAGAGTAGGAAGAGAGAGTAGGGGATGGGAGAGAGAGTAGGGAGAGAGAGAGTAGGGAGGATAGAGAGTAGGAAGGATGGAGAGTGATGTGTTTTCACATAGTGCATGCAGGCTTTATAGTGCGTACGTACTATAGTGCATACAAACTATGTGAAATCACCTAAAAAGGGTCAAAAATAAACTTTGGAGCCCATTTCATCCATTCTCAACTTTTGGTCTATTGTGCACTCTGTTATTCTGACAGAAATCATGGGTTTCAACATAGAAAACACTATTTCAACGCTTTTGGAAGCTAGCAAACACCAAATTCAATCATGGGATACATGATTTGAAGACTTTTTGAATATTCCTTTTATAGAAAAACTTAGTTCAATCTATTTTAAATTTTTTTTATTGATATATAGATACAAATTTAATTATAATTTGACATGTTGTTTAATATATAGTGAATTCATTGAAATTCGTATGTTTGAATGAAATGTTATTTCAAAATGGTTAGAAATTTGACAAGTCATTTGATATATATTGTGTATTCATTCAAATAATTATAATTTCTATATGTATTTGAATAATTTGTAATTTACACATTTTAGGTAATTTAGATGTTTGAATAATTTGACATGTAGAAATCATCATCATGCCAAGGAAGAAACGAAAAACTTAGACAAATGAGGATAGGGAGAGAGATTTGGAAATTAGAAGAGATAAAATGAAATTACTATGTGAGAAAAGAAAATTAAAAAGCAATAATGAAGAATTGATTTTTGAAGACGATCAAGAACTGCTGGTACAAAGAAACAAAGATGAAGAATTGGAAAGACAAAGAGAACAAATGAGGCTATTACACTCAAGAAAACAATTGAATTGTGAAGCTACACCATCTTCCAATGCTGGAGTCATATCATCTACTACACCATCTTCCAATGTTGAGGTCATATCATCCTCTCCTATTGAAGAGACATTGATTTGTAGATCCGACGATATACACACTCCATCATGTCATGTTGAAGGCACAACATCAACACATCAAGTAGGTGATATTCTATTTTTTGCATCTTATTGCCAAGGCACATCATCTTCAGTTCAAGGTATGCAATACACTCAACCTTATGTTGATGTTCAAAATGTTGAGAGAATTGAAGAGATTATAACACCTTCTAGAATTCATTTTAGAAGACCAAAATATTTGATTGATATTGATAGTAACATTTTGAAATCAATGCCTGACAAGATTAGCAAGCGTACTTGTCAAAGAAAAGTTAATTGTATGTGGAGATTATTTTTCGATGAATTAAATATTATAGGTCAATGCCAATTATTTGTTAAAATGTTGAAGAATTTGAAATTTAGGCCTATCATGAAGATTCTTGGGCTAAGAACAATGGATGATTCAAATGAAAGAAATATTGTAAAGAATCTAATGAGTGCTTATGACAAAGTGGGTTCTAAATCATGCACCAAAGATAGTAATATCACAAGACGAGTACATACATCATTAATAGCAAGTA